>JAKTWD010000916.1:0-13560 GCA_030581935.1 Metschnikowia corniflorae
TTGGAGCTCCCGCTTCATCTCCTCAGAGAGGCCCTCTTCTCCCATAAGCTGCGCTGGTGCAACCCGCTCTGTTTGGTAGAAAACTTGCCTGGACCCATACTTCGACTGATTAACCACAATCATTTCATCACCAATGAGAAGCCTCTGGAAAGGGGGCTTGCCTCCGCTCGTAGGCTCCATGAGCCTCTTCATCACATCGGGCGCAACCGGATTTAGCGACACAGGAATCATGTTTAAGAACGATCTCTGCACAAGACCGCGCACAAGCGGCTCGGGCCCGGCGATGAAATCAGACAAATACCCGTCAAATCCCAAGTTCTTGAGCCCCTGCGAACTCATCGGCGGGGTCCTGGGGGAGGCAGACGAGATGACTCTCATAGGTACATTGAGTCTGCGAGGCACAATCCGCGAAGCTGCCTGGTAGTGGTCCTCTCCCGGGAAGAAGAACGCAAAAAGCGAGTTGTTGTCAATCACTTTCTCGAAGTACTTGGCGTATCTGTGGTCGGTGACTCTGCACGAAATTACGGGTGCCTCGAAGTATCTGAGTTCGGGCGTCTTCTCTCTTCTGAGCAAAGTGTGCGCCTCGTACGCATTCTCCACAAGCTCTCTTCTGTATCTTGTTCTCTTCGAGCGCAAGATCTCCAACCGGTCGTTGGTTTCCAATTTTTTGGATTCATCTCGGTGCATAGCCTTGCTCCTGTCGAAATCTTGCTTCAACAGATTGTACGTGCGCTTAAACGTTGTTTGGTCCTCTTCGATCTGCGTTTTTTCATTGTGCTTCTCCTGACTTTTTGCTTTGAGTGTGGCGCTCTGCGAGGGATCGATTGGCTCTATGGCGGCCAACTTGAGTGTCAACTCCTCTTTTTCGTGGATAGTTTTCTCGAGCTCTTTTTTCTGCGAAGCCGACCGAGATTTGAGTGATTCGATCTCACTTTGCGCAGCCGAAAAACTCAGTGCCATGTCATCGGCTTTACGGGTGTGAAGCTCCACTCTTTGCTTGATTTTCGAGATTCTGTCCTTGATGATGTTGTGCTCTTTCATCGAACGATCCACTTTCTTGTCCACGCCTGCTTTCAACTCCTTTAGAGGCCGCGTGTTTCCGTCAAACTCTTGGAGAGCCTTTTTCGCGGTTTCTCGCTCAATCCGCAATTGACTCAATCTCTGCTTCATGTCCTGGAGCTTCCCGTACGGAAGCGCTTTCTTATGGAGGTCGACCTGGCGCGATTTGTCCTCATATTCCTGGTACTTCTGGGCCTCCAGCTCAAGAGTTTCAAGTTCGCCCTTGACTTTTGCAATTTGTTCTTCCAAAATCTCGACGTTTCTTGTCGTGTCGACCCAGACCTCATCGAGTTGGATCAATTCCTTGTGCTTTTCCAAGAGCGTGTTATCCCCAATAGTCCGTTCTGTTTCTTGTAGAAGTTTTTCGGGTGACAACGAGGCAAACTCGGCCACCCGCTCCTGCGGAAGAAAATGGCAAAGATTGTCCAATTGGATGTTGAATTTGCTCACGAGCGTACGTACCCCCGTAACGTCCGATTGTCGGCCATTGACCGTCCATTGGGATTTGGTCAGTTTCAACATGAACCGGCGCTCAATGACCTGGTCCGGCTGTCCCACGTGACCTTTGATCGTGATTTCGATTCGACTCTCCTTTTCGCCCGACTTGATCATCATATCCATCGACTTCCGTTTGATCAAATCGACTTTACCGCCCAACCCTAGACAAACAGCAGCCACAAACGTGGATTTGCCCGACCCGTTGGGGCCAATTATCATGTTTAACGAAGGAGATAGATGAAACTCTCCATACGCATAAGTGGTGAAGTTCCAAACCCGGAGCTTGATGATATTTCCAGGCTGAAACTTGGAGCTTGACGCGTCCGTTTCTTGACTATGAGATCCGTTGTCAAACAAGGTCTGGGCGTCGTGCTCATGCAGAGAAAACGGGTTGATCTTTCGCCGCTTCACTACGGCAGTCCCTCCCATATCAGTTCTTTTCATTTCTGCCTTTTAAGCAGTGTTGTAGGCTGCTAAAGGATGGGATACGCGTGTCTTATTTGGATGAGGGTGTTGCGGGTGTACGGATGTGCGAACGCGTCCTTCGCGCGTGGAGTGATGGGGGAGTGGGGAGTGGTGGGGGAGTCTTGGCGATCGTACAATTATTAAACGGACAGATTGTCATCAACAAAATTGGTATAAGTTGAGAGAATAATTCACAATATTGATCCGCGATAATGAATTTACTAATATTCATAATAATGATTGAAAATGATAATTCACGGTATCTTATCGTGTCGTAATCGAATAAATTGTTCTGATAGAAGCTATCCGGATCATATGCAACCCGATTCCAGGAAAGAAACTGGGAGTATTTTGAAAGGCGCCTCTAGAAGTAGACTTAAAAGCCCTGAAAATCAAGAGCTCATTCATAGTTAGTTAGTTAGTTAGTTAGTTAGTTTTTTTCTTTTTCAATTTTGGCAACCGAATCACGATATGCTTCCAATTCTACCATTGTGTATAGTGGTGCAGTGAAGTCATGCGGGCCTCGCCAAGAAAGATTAGCTATGAGACTCATGGTTTAGTATCTTGTCGAAAACAAGATTTTCTCGAGATTACAGGATTCTTAGTTTTTCATGCCTTAAATGTGGCGGGGAATGTGACCAGAGATTGTGAAATTTATATGGTGATTAACTGATAAAATCAAGTCTTCGAGGATTTGGTCGAGGCATATGAGACTGAGACGACTTGAATTAGTGTCTTCAATGATAGCTGAATTTTCTTACTAGACAGAGCCCCGGCTCGGTCCAAAAATGTTATGAATTAAGCCATGAGCGCCAATTCCGATGCAACGGAAATCTGAGGATGTTATTCCCAAGTATTTTTAAATGTCCCTTGAATGTATGGCTTCTAAATATACTGCTCTATGGAAATTCAAAGAAATGTGACCACATTACCTTTTTCCATGAGCAAGAGTTTTGAAAGATCTTCGAAAATAAAAAGTCCTCGGAATTTGAGGCGATACTTGATTTCTATTCAAACAGCTAAATGCACCGGGGGTCTCCCATTATAATTCTGGTTTCGAGCGAAATGCGGGTATGCGTGCTTCCAGTTCAGTGAATACAATGGCGCATTCATACCAGACCGTAGTTTCAACAATTGGGTCATTTAGGGATACGAACAATAAGGGGCTTCATTTTGCAACTAGCTGTCCCACTTTTACATCAATAGAAACGCAGAGAGTGGCTATAATCCAGACCTTGAACAATAATTTTGCGGCACCTAGTCTATGGGAAATTGTAAGAATGAATAGAGGTGCGGTTGGCCTATAGCTCAAAGTTTGTACCATAGCGTGAGACTGAGCTGGAGCTAATCCGAGCTTGGATAAAGCAATAAAATTGATGGTTATAAGCCAAAATGATCTGGCACGATAGGGGTGAATTTAGATGATATTTTCAAGTTCTCGAGCGTGGGCTTTAGTCACTCGATATAAGTTGACGCTTAGCACCAGTCGAGGATTCCGAAAAAATTTTAGGCAAAAAAAAATGTCTTTAATTTAGTCTTTCGATATTTTTTCGAGCTAGTTTTGTTCTGAGCCAATTTGTCAAAGCATCGAGAAGTCCCATTTATAATTACAACTTATTGCGCTTCCGTGCATAATCACCAATTCGCAGAACTATAGTTAGGCACTATACTGAACTAGTCGCCTCATGAGAATGTGAAAAGAATCGCCATTTACACCAACTTGAAAACCAGGGCTTACGCTTACTATGGTACAGCCTTGAAGCATGAAAAATGGATGTGGCAATGTGCTCTTGATCAAATGAATTACGCTGTAATTGTATATCTGCTTTTATAATCACTGAATCTTGAAAGGCACGCAAAAACCCTACAAATTAATAGCCCAACACAACTCTCAAAAGACCTAAGCACCATCACAGCTCTTTACTCATGGGGCTGACTGGGCCCAGATCCGAAAAACACTCTCTTCATATACGACAAAAATGATGGTTTGGTCTCCCCCTGTTTCCTAGTGAATGATTCCATGATACGCTCTGCCTCGGCAAAATTCAACCTGAATAAGCGACGCAACCCATACAGAATGTCAGAAGCCGCATCCATTTTTTCTTTGTAGTATGTCAAGCTTTTCTTATAACTGGCAAGCACAAGCTGTGTGTTTCTGTCAGTCATGTCAGCATTTCCATACGCATCGTGGGTCGCCAAAAGCAAAACCCGCATCTCAATAGTAGCCCACACCCAGCGGTGTTCTCTTCGTCCGGTCATTTTGAAATACTTCGATAACTCTATGGAATATGCCATGGTTTCAAACATGTATTTGGCAAAGTCGAGTTGAGCACCGAGAGACTTTGATACATGGGAGTGGTCATTCACATTTGCATCAAGATCGTTGAGTTCCAGCTCTAGCGCCGCAGCTCCAGCCTCAAAATCAGTTACACGAAACTTGATCGGTGACACGAACTTTTTCAAGCTTTCCACAAACTCTTTCAACAATGCCTCGAGTTCTTTTGGCGTGTAAGCGTAGACAGATTTGTCCCGTATCTGGAGCGTGCCAAGAGAAGTTTCGGTCGTGTGATCAGGTCCATTCTCGAAGCCCAGCTGGTCTGATGGAGATGAGGGAGAACTGTTCATGGCTGCAGCCATGACAACGATTTGGAGCATAGCTACCAGCAAAAGACTTGTAATTCTCATGCTTGCTTAATGGGGATCTTTGGATGGCAAAGTACATCTTTTTACAAAGTAACGAGGAACGAGTCTCGCTACTTATACCCGAAGAAAAACCGAAAATCCGTTATCTTCCAATTCAGTCAACCCGCTGATATTTGGGACAATGAATGTGCCAGTGTCTGCATGAGGTTCACCCGAAACACTCATTATTAGGCTCAAGTGAGACCAGGCAGATCGCAAAGGTGCTCATTTCAGAGCGTATTTAATCAAGAAGTAGTGACTCCAACCACCACAGGCACTAGAGAACAACGATAATTTTCACAATCGGCATGGTAAAGAGTTCACTAGTTTGGGCCAAGAACTCTCAGCTCGAAGACTACGACAATATGCGACAATGCGTCAAGGCCTCTCTAAATTTTGTGCGGACCTCAAGTTTCAGTTCGGGTAAAAAACAATGGGACCAGGTGTCTCAATCCGCTGATTTTATCCGCTTTCACAATGCAAGTCCTCCGGTTAAAGATGCACCATTCTTCGTGAGCAATTAAATCACCCTTTGGGATGCGCTTGTCTACATGGAGTCTCTTGAACAATAATGACTATTTGTCGGCACAAAATTCGTCTAAAGTCTTATTGGCTTGAGTCATCGAGGAAAGACCGAAATTACGAAGAAAAAAAATTAGCCCGGATGTGTCTGAGCTTCGTATTTATTAGGTATTAGCTTTGGTGCGCGTTCAATAGGCTCGAACAGTAAAGCCTCACGAAGACGAGAATATTCTGACATTCTCGCGAGCATCAAATTTTGCAAAGTCACAAATCCCGCTAATTTCTGCAACCGCTACTTTCTGCAACCGCCGCTTTCTGCAACCGCCACTTTCATCCACATAAAAGGCCTTAATTTTCTGCAATAAAAGATGTTCCTTTATTGCTCGTCTGAGACACGAAAGTCAAACCTCGTGGGCTCGGCCAGACCACATCACGTGCGCGCCCAATGTAAATATTGACACCTGATCTGATCCTCCAGAGCGTGTACTCTTCTACCAACACACTGGATACAATAAAATGGTACGTAAAGCAGACAAATGAGGTGAATCCGTAATTGGAATCACCGATGCCCCAAAATATCCCAACACCCAGAAAACGCGTACTAACATCTCAGTCCAATACCAAAACATACAAAGATGCCTTTGCGCTTTTCGACAAGAAGGCCACGGGAAAAATCCCCATTGAGCACTTGGGAGACTTGCTCCGCGCCGTAGGCCAGAACCCGACCTTGGCGGAGATCGCCGAGTTGCAGGAATCGGTCAAACTGAGCGAATTTGATTTCGACACCTATCAAACCATTATTAACAGGCCTGATGGCTTCAAGCCGTTGGGACTTCCCGAAGACTACATCAAGGGTTTCCAGGTGTTTGACAAGGAACAAACCGGATACATCGGTGTCGGTGAATTGAGGTATATTTTGACATCGATTGGTGAGAAATTGAGCGACCAGGAGGTCGACGAGTTGTTGAAGGGAGTCAATGTCACCGCTGACGGAAACGTCGATTATGTTGAGTTTGTCAAGTCGATCTTGGACCAATAAGTAGATAAGGATCGGATGTATAGGTTCTGTTGTTTATGAATAGAGGTTGCTGTGAGAGAGGAGGCGAGAGCTTCAATATCTTTAAAGATGAGATTTTCCAGTGTAATGTGAAGAGCCTTTAACTTAGTTAGGGTTTATTTTCAGCTGATAGTATTTTCCTGGTTTTGAAGTCATTGTATTTTTATTAAGCTTGAAGAGTCTATTGGTGCGAAGTACATTGTATGCTGTGAGCCTGAGTCTGGCATTAACCCTGTCTCGCATATAAATTAACAGTGTTTTCTTGAGTTTTCGATTATTTGAGGTTTTTATTTTTCTGATGAAAATCACCTAAACGTAATCCAAAAAACAACCCCACCTTTCCTCCACAAAATGAAACTATACCATCTCCTCTCATCTACTTATCTCCAGGCTCCAGTCAGTGCGCTCTCTAATCTAGCTACACTCCAGTCATCACCATACATATCAATCTCATCTGTAATATACTTCGATATCCACATCCGACCCTATAAAATGGAATCGTTTGAAGAAGAAAACAGCCAGCGGCTCCACCTATTTCCCAAAGATCGAATCACAACTGCGGCCATTGTGGCCTCCATGGTAGGTGGTGGACAAGGCTTTTATAGTGGAGTCAAGATCTCCTCACTTAGGTATCTTACGGAAAACGCACACCGGCTCCCGCAGACAGTAGGAGGGTGGTATTTCTACCACAAAAAGAAAAACTATGTTATGATTCTCGCCGGGTGCAAATCGGCGGCCGCCTTGGCTGCCAAGTATTCTGTAGGTGTCTCTGCGTTTATGGGGCTTGAGGCGGGTCTCGATTACGCTCGTAATACCACCGATTTTCTCAATACGACCATCGTAGGTACTGCTGCTTCATACTTGCTTAGCTCGTGGAAGCATATGTCCAGGGTACAGAAATGGAACCATGTGAAGAAGGGATCCATATTGGCCCTATTGTATGGGCTAGCACAGGACGCCATGATATACCAAAGAGGCGGATATCTATGGTACACACATGTGAATGGTTCGAATTTGGGTAAAATTTCAATCTGATTGGGTATGATGATTTTGAGGTCATCGCATTTGGGGCTAGGGCTGTTGATGGGTTGAACAACCCTGACACTAGACTGGGATATGACCTTCTGAGCTGTACATGACTTCTTGTTGATTAATCGAAAGACAGGAGTTTAAAAACAAGGCCTTTATTGTTGGCAGAAACTTACATGAAGAAAGGGTTTCCACGAAGGTATTCATGCTAAGGGTGTGATACGAACTCAGACTAGGATAACCAGCAGATCTTTTTGGCTGGCACAAAGCGTCGGCGCCTCCGCCCCGCCACCATCTGCCAACGTAGCACAAAACCAGAATGTCCAGAACTTTGCATCGACCGCGCAACCTGCAAATGGGGGACTAGGAAACGGGCTTGCGGATGCTTTGAAAGCAAAGAAAATCGAGGAGGTCTCATTGGCGGGCTCGTTGGCAGATTCCTTGAAGAAGCGAAAGAGTTTTACAGCTGATTATACTGATGAGGAGGACGATGACGACGGGTCGGGAGTTTCATTATCGACATACGGGGTTGAGAATATATCGCCCTGCTTGCTCGAAGTTGAAGTGGATCATGAATGGATACACAGCTCCCGAACAACAAGAGCAAAGCTGCTGAACCCATATTGCAAAACGTTGAATTATAGCATTCTTGCGCTATTTTTCTTGAAAAATTGCGTGCTGTTGACCGTTGCTTGATGATATCAATTTTGGTGCCAATTTCTTTGGATCAATGAAGTGGTAAACAGATATACAAGTACAGCTTTCGTTCTCAAAGCCCTGCCGAAGCTGCAAAAAATTTATTTCATTCGGTCATTCGTAGAAAACGCAGTCAAAGGCCAAAGCGCTCTGGCCGTATGCAATCCAATGGTTCTCTCGAAAAATGGATCTTGCTGAAGGAATTAAGCGTGAGCTGTCCAAAGCAGAAAAAAGATCGAATTTGACTAAAATTACTTTCGCCTTTATACATTTACCCTTCATATTTCCCCAAATCAGTCTGTACCATCTATCGTCAGTGTCCACGATCTTGGTTTGGGCCTTGTTACATCGATGACTCAATTAGTCCTCATCAATGAAAGCAGATGATAAAGACTGCTAGGCTCATCCTTTCTTTCATTAATTCGTGTTGCAAGATTCTAGCAGGTATTCGTAAGCGATCAAAGAGGACAAACGTCAGTCATTTGACATTTGATTGTTTAGATTTCGCTCAAATTGACGAGTATTTGGGCAAGGCCAGTAGCTCATTTTTTTAGACAATGAGGAGCAAATAATACATTAATTAGATGTGTTACTTTCACTGTCAAACTAAAGTAGTCCTTTTCGATCCATGAAACGTCTTATCTCAGGATCTCTTATGTACTTCGCAACATGCTCTATCGTCGATTATAATCTCATCATAAGTTTTTAATGTACCTTTTTATACATTCTATCATACATTCTATCATTGACTCCACAATATAATCCGTTAGGTACAACTTCAAACATCCCATCGTACACTTATTGTAAACACCATCAGACACACCATCAAAGGCTCACCCTGAATTCGATCGTAAATTCCAAATACAAGTACAACAAGCTCGCCAACACCCAACATCTAACCCACCCTACTCCTCCTCACTGTCCTCCTCATCCTCTAGATCAACGGGATACTTGAGTAGCACAGCGGCACCAGTCAACTGCTCGAGCTGAACACCACAGTCATGAAGTGTTGAAAGCACATAAACGTCTCCACCCTGGTCCTTGACTTCCTCGGATAGCGCAATGTAGTGTTTTCTCACAGCAATGTCGTCGCTTCTGAAAAGCGAGTCTGTAAGCATGAGGCTTTTTACAGCCCCGGACTCGACCGCCCGAACGACCTCCTTGGGCCCGTACCAGGCTCTGTCATCGTCCTCATTCAACACCTTTTGAAATTCCTCGAAAACAGCAGCCTCCTTGGCGAACTTCGTATCATTCAAGTTTTTCTGCACACTGGGGTCCTTGAGGACCTCTTCCAAGCCTTGCAAGTACCCCGTAGACGAGTGCACCACCAAGAACTTCGACCTGTTTTTTAGAATCGTCTTGTTCTCCTCCTTGATGGCCATGTCAAAAAGTGCTTTTTGGAGTGCCTGCGCAGTGAACCCCGGCAGAGCCAAAATGATCACCTTCAACTTGTCGATGTCGAAATTTCGACAAAGCGTCAGTTGCACCATATCTAGGAACTTCGCCATGGCCTTGTCGTGAGCACTGCCACCGGCGTCGCCGCGGCTTTTCCGGGGAATCGCCTTTTCGATCTTGTTTCGAAGCACGGTCATGTTTTCGGTGACTAGACAGAGATGCGCCACGCCTTCTTGTAGGACCACTGCACCCACCTCGGCCTTCTTTTCCACGGAGGATGCCTCCAAAATTATCCCATAGCTAACATCGTCCCACTCGGGCTTATTGATCTTCAATGTTTTGTTGAGCTGGACCTCCGCGGTGTGGAAGCTCTGGTTCGGGACATACTCGCTCTGCTCGGTGGTCTTCCCTCTAATTCTCATCGCCTCGTCCGAGGGCTGATAATCTACAGACTCTACGGCCAACTTCAAGCGTACATGCACACGTTCAGCCTTGCCGTTTTCTGTTTTTTTGACATTTCGTATCGACAGAAGCTCGACAATATCGGACTTCTGAATGAGGTTATAGAGCTGCCAAAGGTCCTCTTTATCCTGCGGCACTAGCAGAAGCAGCCCGCTTTTATCCTTTTCCAAGGCGATGGTTTTGTCAAGAAGTTTCATTTCTTTGAATTGCTGTTAGAATCAAACTTACCTTTGTGGTTTGTAAAATGCTGACTAAAATGTGAAGAACAAGTCGGTAAATGGTTGAAGTCGCAGAACAGACGATGTGCTTTTTTCGCTCTGCTAATAACCTGGGCTCATAATTTATCAGTGTTTGCAGTAAGCGCAGTGAGGAGGTTATTTAGCTGCAATCACGGTAGAGAAGGGAGAAGATGGCGAGACAGGAGATAGATTGTTGAGTATATAAATGAAGTGAATTTCTGGGTATGAGAGACAAAAAGTGTTTTTTGTTAGACGTCGATTTTATGAGTAAGGGTGGGAAAGGCTGAGTAATATTACTGTGCTGTGTATGGAAGATTGATGTCAGATGGGACCGATCCTGAGCGATTGCACCTCAAATCTTATAAAATAAAAAGATTTGAAGGAATCAATACATTGTACCAACAGTACAAAAACATCGCTTGATGGATCGAAGAGATGTTATACAAATGTTATTGGAGCTTTTACGATACATCTAATGCGTCCTTTGCATCCAATTTCGAGCAATGAGAAACATCCAACGAGACAGGCGTGACAACTCAGATTTCTTAGCCGACACAATTTTAAAGTTTCAAATGCCATACTTCAAAGAAGATTTAGAGAAAAAGAAAGAATAACCTCCGAAAGCGCAGTCTGTTGAGCCATGATATAGACTGCAGAACAAATGCTTCACTATACTTCGCAGTCCCTACCTCTGGGCTCTCGGATCAGTTTAGGTCCGAAGTTTCAATATCATAGGAAACAACATAGAAAACGGACGTTTGTATTTTTCTTGTTCTATTAGACACTATTGGTTTTGCTGTGCACACAAACCTCTTTTCTGCCAATGAAGTATCTGCTCACAGTAAGTTTGGTCGATCCTATGTCTGATTGACTCACTCAAAGCTCTTGATTAATTTCAAACGAAGTAGACTCTAAAGTTACATGGAATCACCGTGCGTTCAACACACAGTCTATCGAAAATCATATTTTACGCTAAAAATTCGAGATTTATTTCATGCTGAGTTTGCCGAAGCTCTTCCACGAGCTGAAGCCTAGGTGAATATATGAGGCAGAGATGGCAAGCCAATCCAGCGCTCTTTACAACAGTGCTCACTCCAATAAAAAGCATGGTATGTTATCCGGTCATTAACATCATAGGTTGACATGTCTGAAAATTTCGAGTGGTGAAAAGGGCAAATTTGTTGATTTATATTATAGAATCAATTGTATGAAATACTGGTGATCCGATGAACTGGTCGTATCACCTATTGGTGACATCAATTAAGGGGATACTTATGTTCTGGTGACATTAATGAGGTACAACATCAGAGGCCTCAATGAAGAATTATCCGTGTTGGGTATCAAATCTATGAATAATTGCAATGAATTGTTGCATTTCCATTTGCATACGGGAAGCTTTCACCACATGTGCTCTCAATGCCCAGAAGGTTTCTGTCGATGAAGCCAATGACAAGCCAGTGGCAAAGTGACAGTGAAAACACTGGTGGTCTTGATGGCCATGAGCCAGTGCAGTCTATGTGTCTCCTTGGAACTCGCCAATAGACGGAAAGATCAAAAGTTGAAAGTAATTCAAGAGGTCTTCTTGCGTGCTAGAGAAAGCGAGAACGTTTCCATCACTTTTCCTCGCTTCCTTACTAGATGACTATTCGAGCAATTTGGTAGTTGGGGAGTACCAAGTGCAAGTTGGGCCCAGCTCTCATGACATCAAAAAGAGAGCTTCCTTCAACGCTACCCGGAAGAGATTGTGGACTGGTTTGAAAGCTTTTCTTTTCCTTTTTAAGCTCTGGCTTACCTGATTTCAATGAATTATCACCCACGACTTTTATATCATTTGTCACAGGTTCATCTGCGATCGAGTGTCTCACCGTCAGAATTACCGTCGACATCATTTCGGACGGTCTTCATGGTATTTGCTACCCAGACATTAGTCTTGAATGACAATCACAAGGTTGAGATGTTGATAGATCGTGAATCTCTTCATCTTCTGGCTCACATCCGACTAGGTATTTCATGGCCATTTACTGCCATAAGATGGCGATGTGCTGAGGTGTCACTGAAATAGAGGGGTATCAACGATGTACAAGTAAAGCTAATGAAGAAGATAGTAGTGGGCTACTTAATATATGCTCGCAATTGATATTCTGCTAGTGGCGCCTTTCGCAACCCGGGGCCCAAGGTTACCCGTTCATCCTTTGTACGAAGCTTTATGAATAATCTGTCTTTGAGGTAATTAAGAGAAAAATCGAATGACCGTTCAGAAAATGAAGGAAAGACACACATTTACTGGGGTCAGCGGAGCTGGGACTAAAGTTCAATTACACTCAAAGTTCATTTTCAAGTAAGTATCAACCAGCTTGGTAAGAAATCACTTTCATCACAATTCAAGAATCCGATGATTAGAGGTTGAAGAAAGAAAGTTAGTGTCTGTCTTCAAAGATCAAAGAAGACCTCTGTGATGTGTCATGGAATCAGATTGAAGGTTCGCTTGTGCTTGGCTGATGATATTTCTAAATGAATGTTCCACAAACATAGCCAGCTTCTGCAACTCGCCGCAACTTGACGAGTATTTAAACATGGACTACCTTCTCAATCCCCTTCAAGTGCACGAGTTATGTTGAGACGATGTCCCGTACTTTCAACCTGAAAGAATTATTTAAACACACAACAATACCCTCCCTAAACAGCTTCCTCTGAAACACTTCCAAACCACCTACACTGCAGCAACACATCTCCATATATCATTATATACAACCTGTTTGCCCCTTACTTCACATCCGCCTTCACAATAGTCGAGTTCTTGCACACCTCTCCCTTAGCGTTGACCAACCGCACAGGGTCCTTGCCTTCAGCAGTATAAGTGACCTCAAACCCTTCTGTCGTGGAAAAGCCGGGCTGTACGGCCTCCCAGACCTTTTTCTTGGGGTTCAACTGCTTCTCTGGTTCAGTATTGTATCCTTCAAAGAAGAGCTTTTCGCCCGGCGTAGATCCCGCAGGAGGGTTCACAAACTCCACCTTGTCTTCGGTAGAGGCGCACAAAACCATGGCACACGACTTGACGCCTCTCATGTTGACCGGCTTCAAGTTCGCCACACACACCACATACCTTTCCTGCATGTCCTCCAAGGGAATGTACTTGACGAGTCCAGAGCACACTGTTCTGGGTCCCTCGGCATCGCCCATGTCGATGGTGGACATGTACAACGAGTCTGCATCTGGGTGCTTGACACACTTCTGAATGAAGCCTACACGCAAGTCGATCATACCTGGGTTAGGAGGCACTGCTGACGCCTGTTGTTTCGCCTGTTGCTCGGCCTTTGCCTTCGCTTTCGCCTCCTTCTTGGCCTTGGCGGCCTCGGCGCTTGCCTTCTTATCGGCCTCGCTCACCGTCTTGTCCTTGCCTGCCTTTTTGTCGGCGGCACCGGCGCTCTTTTCGGACTTCTGTTCAGGGGCCTGTTC
>JAKTWD010000917.1:0-13536 GCA_030581935.1 Metschnikowia corniflorae
TATAAAGCCTGGAACAAGTAAACTTATTATGCTGACAGAATCCTCTCTCAGTCCTACTGTCTCTGATGAGCAAGCTCGTGTGAGCTTTGCTCAAGACATGCGCAACTTTGAATTTGGTAGTGCACAGTATCCACTCTTCCAAGAGGATACTGAGTTCGAACTTGAGTTTTTCGGCAGCAGCTGTGGTCGCATCACAACATGGCGGTATCCTGTATATAGGGAGCAGAGCCAGACGTGGGAGGTGAAAACTTTTCACGCGGGATCCCACGGATGGCTTGATCCTCACTAGTTATTAATAAATATCTTGAGGCCAGGATAAACTATCCTGGATCTCCATCTTATCAGGTTACTACTGTGTAGGAACTGCCTTGAGTGTTTTAACACCTACAGTCATATATTCCGCCCAGACCTGCATAGGTGCCCCACGGGCCGCAGTGAAGGCAGTGTGCTCGCTTAAACCATACAAGATTAGTAATCCTTAAATTCTTTCATAAAAAAATAACTTAATGTCGTGGGACGGTTTCAAAAAAGCTATAAACAGAGCGGGTGGCTCGGTGCTCGTCAAGAATGTGGACAAGACCATGGACAAAGATTTTGACGCGGAGGAAAGGCGGTACAAGACATTGAAGTCTGCTGGGGAGAACTTACAATCAGCCTCTAAGGGGTATTTGGACTCATTGAGAGCTGTTACTGCAGCGCAAGTAAGCATTGCCGAGATTGTATCGAATTTGTACGAAGAGCCGGGTCAAACCGGGTCGGTTTATTCATCTCTGGGTAATTTCTATCTCCAATCGGTGAAGGAACTAGATGAAGAAACAGTAAAGCAAGTAGACGGGCCATTTCGCGAAACGATCTTGGACCCGGTGACCAAATTCGTCAACTACTTCAAGGAAATCGACGAGGCCATCAAGAAAAGACTGCACAAGAAAACCGACCTTGATCAGTGCAAGGCGAAAGTCCGGAGGCTCGTCGACAAGCCGGCCAAAGACGCAGGCAAGTTGCCCCGCGCCGAAAAGGAGTTGCAATTGGCCAAGGATATATACGACGAGCTAAATGAGCAGTTGAAGACGGAATTGCCTCAGCTTATCAGTTTGCGTGTACCCTTCTACGACCCCTCGTTTGAGAGTTTGGTGAAAATCCAGTTGAAGTTCTGTACTGAGGGCTATTCCAGACTTGCGCAGGTTCAGCAGCAATTGGACCAGACCAGTAGAGACGACTACGCGAACGGGGTGTTGGATGGGCGCATTGACGATCTACTCACGCAAATGAACGGGTTGAGTATTGCCAGCTTGGCCAAGTAAGTGAAGAATTGGGCGGTGAAGAAGATTGGATCAAATCTACAGGTGGATTTCGATCAGTGTACGTTTAGGTATGAATTGTAATGGCACAGGCTATTTTTTTTTAAACAACACAAATGCATTTGAATTAATGTCTCTTGGAAGTCCAGCAATCTCAGATTCTCAGTGGTGATTACAGTAGAGCTAACGGAGCGGTTCCTCAGTTGTAGGATAGTACACAAGAAGGTAGATATTTTACCAAAGAAGAAATCAACGTTATCAAAATAGGATCACTGGGATTTATCCTTTGTTGGACGGTTTGTGGGGCCTAGACCCAGTGGTATGTAGTTACCAGTAAATGTTAAAGAGGCTTGAAAAACTACTGACGGTTTCAAGAGACTCGAGACCTACCGGTAATTGTTCTATCTTGTGTTGCTGGGTGGAGACGCTCAGGCTTCATTCAACTATGGGGAAATGTCGCTTGAGAAACTACCTTTCCATGCAGAGTGGGATTTTGCTTGGGAGGAAATTACTTGGCGTGAATCATGTAAGACAGGGTGTACCTCCATTTTATATAACATCTCGTCGTGAAAGCTGAAATCACCCTCCTGTTTAGAAGTCATCTCCTCTGTCACAAGTCGCGGCCTTTCTATGAAGAAAGTATGAGTTTCTGGGTTCCAAAAGCGTAATGAGAGTCTTGATTGTGATTTTGCGAGCGACCATAATCGTATCACCAGTAGATATTGTTTTATGCCGTTGCTTTGCACAGATTTTTCTCGTGATGTTCCCGTTTTTGCCGCAATTTTGTCTGCTCCTTTTTCATAAGGACTAAGCAACTTTTCTGATTTCATTCGCCATCGTTGGAGTTTGAATGGGAGGCCAAGTCTCACTTATTCCGTATCAGGTATTCCAATTTGGGCCATAAAACAAGCGTCCTGAAGAATACTCATAGAACTAAATGATTCCTTTTCGAAAGTATACGACCTGTAAAACCTCGTATAAACCCCCGTAGAATGTCGATAATATTGCGTTAATTGCAGGATTATGGACAAAGAAGTCTGGAGGCTGTTTCGAGGTAGAGGACTGACCGCCCTGTAAGCTCGTACGAGAAACGACGGTCATAGATAAATCGAGCTATCTACCCAATTACAAGGTCATTGTGCAGCAGTTTTCCTCCATCCGTTGTCTAATCCCTCTGATTGGTACATTAAAATTGTGATTCTGCGTCTCTTTCAGATTTGTCCTTTGCAAGCAAAGATGACATTTGAGTCGTGGAATAGACCTTGGAGTATCATGATGAGCAACATAAGAACCAAGATTGAGTAAGTGAAGCGCTCTGAAGTCTTTGTGGCATGCCGCTCTAATTTATAAAGGCATTTCCCAATCTTTTCTCAGCGGCGTCTGAAACGAACCAGAGGACAGATTCCAAAAAAATGCCGAGGCGTCTCTGGATCAAGAGAATCTTGCTTCATTTTCCTCAAGGATTTGAATGCACTTGATTGACAGAACTAGGTCTACAAATCCGTTGAGAAAAGCCCTTTTCACCTCGAGCCGTGGCTTCATAATCCAGATTGATCCATGTTGCCGGTGCAAGCACAGAACTTTCATAGATTCTTGAGCGAGGAAAATCTCTTCCCATGCTTTTAGGTAGCATATTTCAGTTCTGGGGAAAGTTCAGTCGACCAGTCGTTCGCAAAAGAAGATCAACCCAATAGAGACCCCTGGAATGAGAGATTTGGGTTATCTTCCTTCTCACTATGATCTTTGCCATATGATGAGTGAGTGTCAATCGTGTATATTTCGTGTACCGATCTCGATCATCACTCAAAGCAGAAGCAATAATCGCAGCCTTGTGGCCTTGCACTTGTGTCTGTATTTCCAATTAGCTAGGAATAGGTTCTTCGCAAAGACCTCACAAGTTAACCTGAGGTATTATGCCTTGACACATGATACCAAGGAGAAGCAATCGATGCAATGCCTTCTTTGTGGCCTTCAAGGAAGCTCAAATTCGGTTTTGAGTCATCTCTAAATTTCTGCGAGAGCTCTCAGTCCTGGTGAAAAATATCGCTTTTCAGTCAGCTATGAACCTCAGTGAAATATCAGCACCCCTTGATACATTCTCCTTCGATCTGACGAAGATCAATAAATACATATACGTCGTCAACAGGGTGTATTTAGAAGACTCAGGGAAGTACGAAATGATGTCGATGTGACGTCCCTACTGGTCTGAGAGCTCCCCAAAAACCTGGTCAGACAACCCTTAGGGCGATGACATAAACATGTACCAGCTCTGTAGACCTTCCAAAGCAGGGGAAAACCTGACTAGTGCGAGCATCATTCCCATCATTCGAGGAATTCTTTGATAGTTTCTGAGTAGGTAAATTTCTTTACGGTTCACGAATCTCTCTCGCTGTCGACTCTGCGACATAGGTTGTGTGTGTTCAACCACTGAACAGTTCGGTCTGCTAATGAGACACCATTTCTAGTCGGAAGTATCCACACAAGTGAATTACACCATATCGGTGCTCACCTTTCAGTTAAAAGATAGTCTTGCACATATATGTGAATGAAGTTTGAAATTTAGCAACTTCCACATAAAGGCTTCATGAGTTCACCTTCCAAAGACATTTGTGACCAATGAAGAGTCATTGGCCTCTTCGTCATCTTTGATGTCGCCCAGCACCAATACCAACACGTATCCGCTTCCTTTACCCTCTATTTCCGTCATCAAATTTCTGCTATCTTTCTTATAGTTGTGGGCAGGATCTTGTTCTTATTCTTGTTATCACGCCTGCCAAATGAGAAAAGCGAGATTCGCCCGGTGTCTACATAGCAGACATATCAAGATAGTCTTGGAAAATCTGGGATATCACGGGATATATATCCCTTCGGCTTTTGAAAAACTCAATAGGCTAATTGGTTCATCAAGATACCTCTCTATCTAGTGCTCAGTAGTCAATTCGTCTTTCAAATCTGAAGAATCATACATCATAAGGCCATTAGAGGAATTCTGTGGCTCCTCGCTGAGATGTCTTATTTCGACTTCTCTCACTAACCAGATACTAAAAATACACTTCATGGAAGTAATCTTTTATCGCTTGCACTTGTTGGTCCGGTAAATTGAATTCTTTATAACATTCAATTTCCATCGTGGACTAGGCACGATTGTTTGGGATCAAGGCACCTGGGGCGGATTTCGGTTAGTATATGCTTTCCATACTTCAGTTTTAGCTAGCAAAGAGCGGGTGAGACGCCCCGGAGTAAAGTCCTACGATAAGTTGAATCTTTGAAAAAGTAGATGAATGAAAGCTAATACAATATATTGGGTTAATAACCATCACAGAAGTCGTCATTATCAATCACAAATAGAATTTAGCCGCAATGCCGCAAAAAAAACTTCGATTGATGAAGACTCACGGGCAGCACAAGTGGAATCGCGTCGGCTATTCCTGACAGCTTTCCTGCCGAGGGAACATAACCAGATCTCACCCAAATCGCGCTAGTCAGTGTCCGTGCATCACGCCATTTTCCGTACAAACTACAATTCAAGCTTTTCGTATCTACCTCCAATTTTTTTTCAGTTGCTCACAGAAATGTCCAGATGAAGACCGTCAGCAACTGGTTGATCTTGTGGACGGGGTGTCTTTTAAGGCACCCGAGGCTATTGATCATGGTGCCGATTCTCTCGGTATTCTTGCTATCGTACCCTGCAGTTTACGACTTTACGCTTGCGCCTTTAAACGGCGTGTTGCTTACACTCTTCGATGATTGTGTGCTTTCGGATGGCAGTCGCGTTTCTTATCGTGAGCCGGGGTTTGCAATTCTGAGCTTACAGAATACAGGGGAGTTGCAACTATATAAGATTTCATTCACAGGTGTAAATGCTTTGAAGTACGATAGCCTTCGGGATCTAGATACGTGGATAGGTCAGGCATCCGAGGCCTCGGTTGTGCTTTCGCCCACATCGTTGCTTCCGGCATCTGTGTTTTCACGTTCTATTTCCGAGGGCGATCGGAAGAAGGTGGAAAAGTGCTATTTAAAGATATTGAATCACGACCTACCGCGGAACCTCTTCAGCTTGCTCTTTGACAGAGTGGGCAAACAGAACCACGTGGTTAATGTGGCGCGAATTGTTAATGTATTCGTTTTGAGCAGCCTGACTGCTTCACTCCCCATGAACGATCTCCGTTCATTGGAGCAGATCTCGCAAACTGCGCTCGAAACCTTTCATTTCTCTGGGGAAAGTCCGGTCAAAGTACTTTTACAAACAAGGAAGAATCTTTCCACTGACTGGCTCAACTACGTTTTGCTCGCGTTGCAGGCTACTCTCATCATTGGCTACCTGCTACGAGTCTACATTTCTGTTTGCAACAGCCATAAGATTGAGTCTAACGTTGGATTGGTGATTGGCTGGCTCAATGGAGTGCTCCTCTCTATTTTTGCAGCCATCTCGCTCTTCCCTGACTCCTTGTACTGGACAAATGCCCTGGGTTCTGGTAAGTTGATTGTCCTAGGCTTTCATTTGCTTGGAATCTTGATTATGAGCTCCAGGACGTTGTTCCGCACAGTCAACGATGTGGCGGGAGACTCGAACTTTGCTGAGCCCGAAAGCCTTCACAAAAGGCTCGTCAAGTTCTACCTTGGATTCAACAGCAGCATTGAAAACTCGCTGGGGGTGTTCCATGTGAGCTCATTCATCAGACGCACTTTCAAGTTGGACTCCTCCTTCCACCATTTTCCCATCCCAAACACAACCATCATACTAATTATCAACTTGGCGGGCCTTTCTGCTGAAATGCTTCTTTTTGCACTCTTCCCACGTGTGTTTATGGATACCCTGGTTTATCGTCAATTCCTTTGCGCGCTACTCCGGTGGCATCGAGTCGTGGTGGTCACTCACATAATCGATCATCTCCTTCAGCTCACTTACGTGATTGCCATTATCATCATTGATCTCCGGCGGATCGACCTCACCGATGTTCTTGAAGCCTCGATTGATGATCCAGAGACCATAACAGCTCAAGAGTTAAATCCATTCTCGGCAAGACTATTGGCATCCGGCGATATATCAAAATATACTTTTCGCCACCGCATGGGGACATATCTTTTGAAATTGTCACCTTTTACTCCTCAAACTTTATGGCTGGTGGTAGTTCCTTTGATTTGCGTCAGCGTGTGCATTTCCCTTGCTTTGCAAGTGTATATGGTTGAGAAGGATAAGCCCCTTTGGAGCGCAAATTTGGGGTATCATACACAAACTACCATTGTTAGCCATGGGCTCGACGCATTGTACTTTATTGAGTTGGCGACAGTGGTGACGCTTATCCTTATTGTTTCTGAGTTGGTATTCACATACACGTACTCGGAACGACAGAAGCAAGACCTCGATGCGTGCGAATTGAGCGATGCAACCAAACTCTATCTCTCGGATTTGTCCAACGTTGAGACCACCCCCAAATTTGAAGCCTTTACCTCAGATGAAGGCCCTGTGTCAGAAAAAATGAGGCTATTTGCGAACCCCAAAGCCCCGATCTTGGTATCGACTGACTTGGATCACCGAGTAGTGTTGTGGTCGCCGTCGGCTCTTTCCACAGAGGAAAGTGTCATAGACATTTCTACGACATTTGAAGGCAGCAAAGGTTCGGGGCATGCGTCCGAATTCTGGCCAGTCAATCACGTCGAAATCAGTAATGAGGGTGATTTCATTATGCTTGTCAATAACAGAAACTTCCGAATCAAGTGTTTTAGCCGTCAAAGTCGAAAGTACGAGTGGGAAATTTCGTTGACTAGCCAGTTGACTCGCCCCAAGGACAAAATGAAGCCGGTTCTTACATTTTTCAGGAAAAAGACGGTGGCGGGTTTCTTTGCGAGAGAACTACTTTTGAGGCGCAACCGAACTTCTGGAAAGGGAAAACGCTCCTCCAACTCGTCTCTCAACACTATGCATGGCAACTTCCCACCGCCTTTATTGGACCACTATTCTGGACTGCGTTCGAATGACGGCGTGCAGCCAAGACAGTACGAGGATCATTTCAATCGCGAGGAGTTCGTAATGATTCTCGAAACGGGCCAGATGATCACCGTCTCATGTGACTCGGTCAAAATAAAGGTGTACAACCTCTTGAGTGATGTGTTCTCCGATGATCCATTGTTGCTGGAATTGAGGATCCAATCACTGAAATTCTTGACTACTTCCAGAATCAACGACCGTGTCGTGTGCAACATCAGCAACGGTGAAATCGTAGTGGGGTCGGCAATCAATAATGTCTGGAGGTTTTCTAAGCTTAAAATCAACAAAGTTTTTGTGTCCAACTCTCTGGCTGCCTTCGCTTCCCCATCAATGGCGCGAGAAACTTGGACACCTACTAATCGAATGGATGATAGCATGGGCAATATTGATAGGAGACAGAAGCTTCGTGAAATCAAGCATAGTCACGAGAGAGCATTGCAACTTCAGGAAAAGTTCTCGACCATGAATGAGTCCACCATCGTGACAATAGACTTTGTGGGAATGTTTGTGAGAGTCTTGAATCTTCAAGCAGAACTCATAGATATCCAAACCGGTACAGTGCTAAAACTTTTTCATATCGGGAGTTTCAAACCTGGGTCATTCCGCGTCTCGCACTCCGAGCCAACTCACTGCAAGTTCTGTGGATGTGTTTCGATTGAGACGATGTCACTCATCTACGAGGATTTGTACAACAAGACGATCATAGTTCACACTTTTCGACTCGTAAGCAAAAAGTCCAGAAACAATATATGCTTGAGAGTTGAAAGAGATCCGCTCGAAATCAGATGCTTGGGTTTCGATGCAGTGGTGGAGTCACAGTACTGGTTTGACAACATCGAGATGTGGGATCTCACAGACATGAATGTCATCGTCGGGATCAAGAAAGTTGAACCAGCTGAGGAAGGAAAGGATCTGAATCTTCTAAATAAGTTGTCGCATGGATCGGGGCAAAAGCTGGAGAGTGTTGGGCTTTCGACTCTTCGTAACAGAAAGCAGTCATCAGAGTGGAAAAAGTTCAAATCAAAAAAGCCTCCGCTCCCGGACAAGTGGCAAGGGTTTGTGATCAAAGCTCTGGACGGAAAGCTTTTAGACTACAATATCCCAATGGGGGCTACTGGGGAGGGTGATTTCTGTACGCGGCCAACTCTCATCGTCAAGTTCGGTTTCAAAGCGGTTGCCATTGCGTTTGGGCATATTGTGAAAATCATTTATCTCGGCAATGACAAGCTTGTCGAAAATGATCTTTACTACTCTGGATCTGCTTCTACACTAGATCCGCTTTTGAGGCCTGGATCGGTAGGAGAAAATTCTCTGAATGAGTTGCTATTTATAAACAAGAGGAGAAAAATGATGGAGAAGAAATTTGCCAGATTCAATGCTTGATTTGAGAAAACACTACGAAAGGCTGGTGTGGATTCTAAAAGTCTCATTAATGGACTAGGCATCCTCACCCACTCATGCTCGTTGCTTTGCTTGCACACGCGACGAATCGGAAATAATCGAGCCACATCGGGTGTTCCCGGCCATGCGCGCAAAACTGAAATTTGGACCCATCCTATCTTGAATGTTCCGATAGTCATAAAGTTTCCGATCATTGCTCCATCTCGAATTGCTTTTTTACTTTTCGAGAATGCAAATCAATCTTGCTCATCCAGGCATGTAAATACTTATGTCACGGCATCCACCACTTGTGTCTACACAATGTACGGCTGTTTACTTGATAAATTCTCATTTGTCGCACATCGTATAGAGAACGAGAGAAATATGCAGTTGCAAAAAAAAGAAACTTGATGCGATTATCTCAACAATCACCGTCAAGAATGTGCAGTGTTCGAGCCCCCTGACCTCAACATTGATCCGCTGTTTGTGCAGTCAGATCGGGTATCTATGCATTGATCAAGAAAAATTTGAACCGCTCTCAAACAATAAATACTCATCCACTTTTGCACTCTTTTAGCATGAAAGTTTTGCGGAGTCACGGATTAAATCGCTCGGAAATCCATTTCGCTTGGCTTGCATGAGCGTAGACTGCATACAGATCCATGGGGCATGCCCTCGGACCCGCGGAGCCTCAGCAAGAGTGACCGCGTCGGGTCGGCACTTGCCGCATGCGGTAATTACAGGGGTCCCTTCGGGGTCCCTCCGGCAGCACCTGTCGATGGATATGCAATGCACCATAGGGTTATGCATATATAAAGCGTGAGATCTGGAATTAGTATTTTTCCGTGTGCCATTCAAAACAACACACACATTTCAACATGAAGATCCTTAACGACGAAGAAAAAGACTCCCACTTCAAAGCAGTGCTTATTGAAGGTGTCAAGGGTACAGTCATTGGCGCAGGACTTGCTGCACTTTTGGTGGCAGGAGTCAAAAGAAGATACCCTGGACCATACCAGCATTTTAGTACGTCGATCAAAGCCGCTATGTGGGCAATGCCTACGATTTCTATGGCTGCATTTTATGCCGATGAAGGTTCGGTCAAGTTCGACGAGCAAACTTACAGATCCGAGTATCTTGACAAGATCGAGAAAGAACGTCTCGAACACTGGAACAGTTTGTCCCAAGGCGACAAGGCTTTTACCTTAGTCAACGACAACAAATACAAACTCATCATTGGTGCCTGGGCCGCGTCTTTGTGGGGTTCCTGGGAAATTGTCAACAAGGACAAGTTTATGACCACTGCACAAAAGGCTGTGCAAGCGAGAGTTTACGCCCAGGCCATCACCGTGGTGCTTTTATTGGGAACAATTTTCTTGAGTATGCACGAGAGAGAGCTTGCAAAGTCGCAGCCTGCGGCAGTGCCAGATTGGAAGAGATACTTGGACGAGCAGGAGAGTCTCAAGAAGGACACTGAGGCCAAGCAACTGAGTAAGGTTTTGGCGGAAGTGAAGAAACTCGAATCTCCCAAATAAAGGGTCTCTAATGAGTTGTCGGTCATAGAGCATGTACCACGAGTGGAATGTGCGTTTTGGAGGATGGAGGATGTAGTCTGGTGTTCAGTTCCAGAAGCCGTGTACGAATTGTTACGATAGAATTCTTTTTATACAAGATAAACATTTAGGTATTTCGATAAATTGGGATCAGCACATACCGTGTTTTCCTTTTCTTTGTTGTCTGTACTTCTTGTCAGCTCACGGGGCTGGAGAGGGTCCAAAGATAATGAAACTATAGATTTTGCCGTGAGAAATCACTACAGAATATGCATGGTGAGTTTTAGTCATTTTGCAGGAAATAGTACTTCGCATTGGAACATTATTCCTCCAAGCTGAGCCTGTGAGCGTGGTTACAGTGTTCAAAATTACGATTACGATTTACGATTACAACGACCCCCATTTTCGTAAACCGTGATTTATGGTAATACGTTTTATTTCTACGTTTCTTACGTTATTTTTACATTGTTCAAGATGTTTCTAAGGTCCTTCTTCAGAAGGTTACTCATTCACCAGTGCTGCACGTCTTACTCAGGTATTGAGTCAAAGCCCTAAGCAGAATCACTTGACATGCACATGTTAACGGCCGTGAATTCTGTGTTATTCGAGGCTCCTCGCTGGTTGATGGAATAAAGAAACGAAAATAATTTGCCTCGTTCACGCCGCCTGCTACAAAAGCCACTTTCACCATCTTACGTGTCCGGATCGCGAGAGATACCAAGGACAACGATGATGACGAGATGGGAGTTGGCGCTGGCAAAGTTGTTGAAATCAATTGAGTTCATGTATTGTCGATGATCGCAAGGATTCTCCGTTCTCGGGTAGCTATATTTGGGCACGAAATAGCTCAATTCTTCACGCATCACTCAAGTCATCAGTGGTATTACGTTGCGCTAAGATCGAATTATAGCTTGGTTGAACACAATGTCAAACTAAATAGATAAATATATATTATCAACACTATTTCAAAGTGCTAAGTGGAGAGACTGTCCACAGAAAAGGGTAATTTAGGTAGTCACTATCTTATACTAATGAAGATAGTGGTACCGTCATTTCCATGTTATGGCAATTTTCGGCAGCGTAATACCATTTTATGGGGTTGAATCACGATTTTTGTTGGAGCAAGATCATGAACAAATAACAAAATTCATTACGATAATTACGAAAAATTTACGATAAAATTGAGTCCTAAATTACCATTCATGATTAGTAAGCTCCCGGTGATTCAACTCAAACGCTTCTGAGAAATTTGCCCAGAGGTGCGGGATATTACTCGATGAAAATGTATGTACAATGAAAAATGGATCAAACGGAGTGATCTCACGGCTCTTCATCAAATCAACACACGGATGTATGTCCCAGTGCATGACTCCAAGGAGCCAACGGACCATCAGTGCCTTCTCTGTGGACAAACGGAATCACCAAGCTATTCAAAGTCACTGATACAACTATTGTGACATTTCAAATCGTGGTGGATCAATTCGGTATGACCACTAAGATGCACTTCAGTGAGATGTTTGCCCCAACAAATTTCACATACGCAAACGTACGCGACGTCAATTGGTTCGTGAAGGTTGTACGAAAGTATACCTCCGTAGGGTTGGGGCACCAAGGAGTTGTCCCCTGTTCCCCCCTCCCCTTTCTCCTCCTGGCGAGACATGTGTCTCGGGCCTCGAGGCGAGCCACTCAGGCGGGCCGATAACACATAGGTAGCCCGCTGTAATACATGAGTTTTGGGAGAGGAGTTCCCATAAGGAATTCATACCCTTAACTCCAGACTCTATCGGAGGTATTTTTCTATGGAATATATGGTTTGCTGAATCCAGGCTCGTATAGAAGTCGAACCACAGCACCCCTCAATGTGAATCAATTGTATTAAATGGGGCTCCCACCTGAAGCTACAAAATCT
Organism: Metschnikowia corniflorae; assembly: GCA_030581935.1. Classification (NCBI taxonomy): domain Eukaryota; kingdom Fungi; phylum Ascomycota; class Pichiomycetes; order Serinales; family Metschnikowiaceae; genus Metschnikowia; species Metschnikowia corniflorae. The sequence goes on from JAKTWD010000917.1 coordinate 12,130, forward strand.
GTACTCCTACAGAAAACCCCACAATACATCTTGAAGAAGGCACTGAGTCGTGAAAGAGCCCGACTTTCCTGAGCCTTACTCTCTCCTCCTTGCTCTCCCCGCTTCTGCAAGTCGTTTCAGTCCGTTCTGTCCCGAGTATGCTCCAAAATTTTCTTCAACTTGCGTCTCAGAAGTGATTCAAGCATAGTGCCCGATTCCGCTTCCTTTCTTCTCGAACAACAAACTCGGCGAACAGTCCCCACGTTCCAATTGAGGTCACGCATATTTACGTACTCATGACTCAATGGTGCCAACATCGAATTCAATTTCATGGCCAATGTCATGCCCAACTGATTCCACCAGGATTTCGTGCAGCTGTATTCGCTGAGAAGATGCTTGATAATACCTCTCACATCTACCCTTTCAAGGCATAAATGACATTTGAAGCCTGTAACTGGGGTCTTTGTGTCATGTCTCGGAACATTAGATCCGAAATCAAGATGATGGAGGCTTTCAAATCTTTGCGCTGTTTCCATTTGTATATGTGTACTTGCTTCCAGAATTATTCCCAACGTCGTTTGGGACGAGCCGGTGGGCAAATTCCCAAAATCCTCCCCGGTTGAATTGGCGGAGGTTTTCTTGCTGCTTGCGACTCACAGATTTGAAACTGTGCCTCGCAATCCTTGACTTCTTGCTCTGAGAGCTAAACTCCTTCTTGGCTCGTACCTGTAACTTCGTAAGATGATTCCAATACGGGCTCCAGCGAAAGCGATTAACTGGTGAGTTCACGTGTGCGTAATCGCTTTCCACGCTTCAAGGTAACAGAGTTCTGTTCTCGTAAACGCCCACTTGAGATGCGTGAAGAATCTTCCCGTGCGTTCCAAAAGGATTTCAGCACAGTTCAATCTTCTCAGACTCAGGATTGGAATGGCTTTCTTACTCATGATCTTGGCCATATAGCGAGATAATATCAACCGAAGATACTTCGTGTACCAGTCCATGTCTCCGTTCAAAATTGAGCAGAGAACGGCTGCTCTGTTACCCTGAAGCTGTATTTGCATTTGCGAAAGACCAAATCCTCCACTCTTTGGCCAAGCATACATCTTGGGCGCAGCGATTCCCTTGAAACCCTTTTTTATACACTCATCCATCTTTTCCAACTGCAAAGGCTTCATACATTGCACTAAGTCCTTATAGCCCGTTCGAGAGGCCACAATTTATTAGTGCATATAACGTAATTCACCCCCCTTTGCAACACACCCTCACTTGGTACAGCAACAACAGACGCGTCTGAAAAAAAACTTTCTTTTTTTTCGAACACCTCCAATGCCACCACAATCGGTCGATTCAACTCCAGTTTTCTGAGATGATGAAACTAGGATCTCATTTGCCCTAAAATGTTTAAAAGAGGGTAATATAAAGTCAGTT
>JAKTWD010000918.1:0-13492 GCA_030581935.1 Metschnikowia corniflorae
AGATGCACTTGAGTGAGATGCTTGCTCCAACAAATACCACATTCACCAACCTACGCAACCTCAATTGGTTCGTGAGGGTTGTACGAAAAGTTTACCTACGTAGGGTTCGGGAGCACCAAGGCGGTGTCCACTTTTCCCCCCTCCTGGCGAGACAAGTGTCTCGAGCCTTGAGGCGGGTCACTCAGGCGGGTCGATGACATAGGGGTAGCCCCCTTTAATAAACAAGTTTTGGGCGAGGATTTCCCATGCGGAAGTCCTACTCAAAACTCCATACTCCATTGGAGGTTTTTTCTATAGAATATATAGTTTTGCTGAGATGAGGCATAGCAGCCGAACCACAGCACCCTCCGATGTGATGTTTCTTTAAAAAAAAAAAAAAAAAATGATGGGTCTGCCATCGTAAGGTGTCGTTAACGACGTCTACGACGCAACACTGAAGGTCGGGCTCCTTCACCACTAAGTGCCTTTGCCAAGATGTATTCTGGGTTTTTCTATAGAAGTATAGATTTTGTGGCTCCGAGGAGCCCCCTATAATACAGTTGGTTCTTTAAAAAAAAGGACCAGAGAAAAGTAGACCTATTCAACCAGGCACCTACATCTAGCCGTATCAGCTATCAGCCACCATAATTCTACTCCCAAAACCAATAAAAATCTATCTCCATAATAATTAATATACTCTATATGTAAAAATCTTAGTTCGCGTACTTCGAACGGGCTCTCAATTTGGGTCCGTTGAGGTAGAAAAGAATGGGGATCAGAAGCAAGATAAGCAATGCTATGGCCAAGATCATAGTTCCCCAGGCAACAGGGTATTTGTGCGTGGACAAGTTGGAGAACAAAGCATGGCCGAAAAGCGGGAAAGCACCACCCATGATGGCACGGAAAAACGTGTTCCCGGCGAACACCGAGGCCAAGAAACGGTAGAAAGACATGCCGAGGTAGTTGAACAAGGTCTGGTAGGCGAAGAACGCACCGAACATGAACATTCCTGCTCCAATCATGGGCGCAATCCAGTGGACTTCTTTGGAAGCAGTCCATGCGAAGATGATCATACCCAAGCTCATGGCAAGACTGCCAATGATACAAACAGGAAGGTGGACTTCAGGCGCAAGGGTTTGGCCGGCAAGAAGCTTCTTGGTGAAGCGATGGTAGATGATTGGCAAGTACACGCACGCACCAACAAGAAGACCGACGATCTGGGACATGTAACTGGCGCCCATGCCGACCAAACTGAACCCGTATGTGTCGTAGAACACGATGGGAAATGCCTCAAACCAAAGGTACACAATGGCGTAGATAAGACCCAAGTAGATGTTGATCAACATCACCACGGGCTCGAACATCATGATCTCGAAAGGACGCCAGAACGTCTGCGCCAAGATATCTTTGACGTTTCTTCCGTAGAGATCAATGTGGCCCTGGCTGACGATGTTCATGTTTCCTGTGAGTTTCCGGAGTCTCTCGGCCTTCTTGTAAAGAAGCGTGTGGGTACTAGACTCAGGAAGGACCACACTGAGCACAAGAAACAACACACCCGATACGATACACACAAACCAGAAAGGCCAGTGGTACGAGTGACTGTCGGAGATGAGCCCAGCACCAATAATGGGTCCGAATGAGGGGGCTGAGACCTGAGCAGCGGACCAAATGGCCAAGGAAACAGGCATCCATGGAACTGGAGTGATGTCACCAATACTGGCACTTCCAGTGGCCAAACAAGGGCTTCCAAAGATACCAGCGAGGAATCTCAACACGGACAACGACGCAATGTCCGTCACCAACGCGGTGGGGATCTGAAGGATGAAGAAAATGAACGTGGAGACACTGTAGATCACGGTTCTGCCAATTCTGGCGTCCTCAGACAAAGGCGAGAGAAGCATGGGCCCGAAACCGTAGCCAAAGACAAACATGGAAAGCGGCAACGTGGCCTTGACTCGCGTCACGTGCATCTGCTCGATGATGAGATCCACACCGGGGGTATAAATAGCAGACGCCATGTACACAAAGGTCGTTAGAAGCGAGATCTTTGCGATAAAGAAGGCCTTGTATAAGAGTGGCCAATTGTATGGGTTTTCTGGGTCGTCCTCGCTGTCCCAGGTCACCATGATCAAGTCGGGGTTCTTCTTTTTCAATTCCTGAGCCGCATCTTGCTCATCAAAAGCCGTATCCGTGGAAATGTCAGTGCCTTCCTGGACTGGAGGAGGCGTTTGCTCTAGCTTCTCGCTGGGCTTGATGGTGTATTTTTCCGGGATGACGTACAGGTCAAGCTCCTCTTTATGCCTGAAGACCCTGCGTCCGGATAAATAGTAGACCACTCTCCCGAAGGAAGAGTCTCTGAAGATGGGTGTTTGCATTGTGAAGTGAATATGTATGTGTAAGTATATGGAGCGAAGAATGATGACAAAAATGCATTTTGCCGGGGCAAAGCCGTTTATTTAAACATCGTCCAGGGCAGGTGCTGAGTAATGGAATCTACGGAGGAAAATTGCGTCTTACCTGCATCATGTATGTGTTTATTAATTTCTTGCTCCGGCGCGCATGCGGCTGGTATCTCCGAAGATGCCGTTCAGGCCCTTGGAATTATAAATTCCAACTCTTCATAGGTCCGGCAAGCAGCCCCAGTACTCCATGAACTTGGTGCTACTATAGAATATACTATGAAAGGACATGTGACACAATTCACTATCTGTGGAGCTGGAAAAATCCGAGATGAGATGCCTCATCGCCTCGGAAGGTCCTTTCCGGCGCACGTTATATGCACAACGCGCGCATTTCTCTTTACGGAGATATGCGAGATTGCGGGCCGGCGCTGTTTGCGCCTCAAAAGTAGCAATGTGAATTGCCCGACTAGGTAAACTCCGGTAAACTCCGGTAAACGAAGCCTCGGTCAACGCAGCCTTCGTATATTATACGTAATAATCTCCGCAGATCCGATTAGTGCGCAAGGAGGCATCGCTTATTATAGCGTACGTCTAGGCCTATCGGGCACGCGGCCACACTTAGTCCAGATTAGTGGTTTCCCTTCTTGGTATTATCTCCGCGGTCAGTTTTTGTCCCGGTAGATCCGTCGGAGTCTGGGCCGGGGCTCTTGAGCCTTCCTCCCTATTTGCTGACTTCCAAAGAGAGGGTAGAGGTGCATGGAATATACATGGAATATTCGTAGAATATACCTGGAAGGCTGAAATGTTTTTGGTTGCGAGTGTTCGCGTGAAAGAATGCTCGACGGCGGACTTCAAAGGGCACATCATAATTTTTCGGTTACTACACTCAGTTGAAGTATTTATGTGGCGTAGAATAGTAAGCGCGATAAGGTATATTGTATGACAAAATTGTGGATATGCTCCTTCTTTTTGAAATAACAAACAAGTCATATTACAGGAAGTCACAAATAAAGGCCAAAAACGATGATACGGTAGGAGAATATGCCTACAAAATGGTTGGATAAAATACTGAGCAATGAGAAGCTTCGTGTTTTTCAATCCTTAGCTTCTCCTCCCTATTATACCCGCTGCTTGTGCCAAAATATCCTGTCATCTCCCTGGCAGACTCAACAGTTGCTTCAAATGGCGATTCTGTAGACGTTGAAAGGATTCACCACCCTCCGCGTCTGTGAGAATACGATCGGTGAGGGTTTGATATATCAACGCAGGTGGGTTTTGGTTTAACATTGCCAGTTCCAAAACGGATTTACGTGGATTCCAAGCTGCCAACATCAAATCTAACTTTGTTGCAGATTACACGTGTATCGTAGTCCACACATGTTGGGTACCAGCACATTCATTGTGAAGGTAATCTTACATCGCTGTTCGCTTTTTTCTTTACAAGAAATGACGAAAAATGATTTTGGAGCCGGCCCTGGTGTTCATGTTGAGCACCAGAAGAACCAAAAATGACTAAGTGAAGAGCTCTGAAGTCCCTAAAACAAGGCCAACGAAAGCCGAAGGTGAAGTCGCAGTATAGCGAGTAGGACCGTGGTCGAGAGAACGTGTCATTATCAGAACATTGGCAATAAAGTTGTCAAAACCTTTGAGTCGAATCTATGGATTGGGCGTCCTATTAGGGAAGTAATAGCGGAAAATGCGCCTAGGGAATCTGGAGAGACGTTGAAGGCTAGTGTGAAGCACCATCAAAAACAGGAGTGCAAAAAAAGAGAAATCGACAAATCTGGAGATCGATTTCTAGTGATGGGTGGCGCATTAAAAGATCACAACTTCAAACCAGCGTGAGGAGGGTGTGATCCAGCGCCAAAACACCAAAAACAGCAATATGTTTGCTAACACAAAGTCCAATACGGTGTTGTGTGCAAAAATGGATGAAAAAACATTGTCAACTGTGTTGTGAGCGTCATAGTGAGACGACGTCCGCTCGGGTGCACTAAGGGCAATAGCAGATGCGGTAAGAGTAGCCAATTTTTCAGCTTCAAGAGAAGGTGAAGAGGCCAGGTATGTTAAGCCAGCGGCTTCAAGAGACAAGACGGTAAGCTTGTAAATTACCCAAAAGAGAGTTCCATAGTAGTTGTAAGACGCCACGGTGAGCGCGGTGACTTCCCCAACAACCGTGAGAGCTGTAGTGGTGGCGGGTCCCCACGGGAACCAGTTGTTGTGTACGACCTCCATGTTAGGTTTTGGCGTAGCGTAGTACTGACTATTCATATTTAGAGTATACTTATAGGTATATTTGGTGAGTATATGATGACTGACCTCTTTCCCACTTCGGGGAGAGAGGTCACCTATTTATAATGTCCACAGTAATACCGAAAGGAGACGCTCGGCCAAGAGATATGCTCGGCCAAAGGATGCGCACTGTCTCGGACATGCGCCAGCATGGACAGCCGCGGTGATCTAGACCCATTGTAAGAAACTACCTAGTTGTGGGAGCGTGCTAGGACGGTCCCAGGGCTACCTGACATGTTAGGTTCTGGCGTAGCGTAGTATTGACTATTCATATTTAGAGTGAGAGGTTTGATGATTCTCACGGTGGAATCAAAATCATTGTCGGATGTAGCCACACAGAACGCTCGTTGTTGAGCTCGTAGTTGTGAGGGCTCTAATGGGAATGCCATGTCACACGGTCTCAACCGAAGTCTTTTCTTTGAAATAGTTGTGATTCTCGTACAACGTACTTTTACAAGCAATTGCAAAACTTCCGCCTGCGTCGGTGGGTTCGAGCCCGAGGAAAAACTTCCAACACCGGGCCAACAGAAGCTTGCGTCGTTTTACTCCGGGACTTGAAATTGTTGTTTCACTGACCATAGCCTTCTCGTTTGCCAAAGAAATCCCGTTTCACCGCGATCCGTAGCATCAGAATCCAGATTGATCTTTGTTGCCGGTGCACGCACGGAGCTTTCGTAGATTTCTATGACGAGCGATACGAAAGTAGTGCTTATAATGCGCTGCTGCAATTCAGGGTACATAACCAACCCTAACATTTGGCGAACCGAGCCAGCCTAGAGAGCAAATGTGGTTCAAGTGACTACGTGATCTGATCCCCTTCTGGTGGTCAATGCACTTTTCAAGGCCTTTCGCAAGTTTTAGAAATTGACTCGACGTGTGAGGATCGAGCTGAAGAAGTTGCCTTTAAAAGAGTACTGCAACGATGACAAACTGGATCAATCGTCGAGCAAAACTGAGCTTCTCACCACTTCAGTTTTGTCACCCTTGCCCCCTGATGAGAAGTTCTCATCACTCATCTGAATGCAAATTTTCAGGGCCAGGTCTGTGGTGGTGCTCTCAGTAAATTCCTCGACAACAGTATCACTGACGTCGTCGAGCTCGAGGTTGCTCTTGTCCTTGATGGGGTTTTCGGGGGCCTCGCTCGAACTCTCAATTGACTGTCGGCCAGCTCATCGGTGGCTTCGTCTCTACACTCTGAATCTGTCTTTTTCAATCCAATCCCTGTCATTCTTCTCACAACCGGGAAGCCTCACTATATCTCTAGACAACCCAACATTTTGGTCAATTCTGGCAGCAATCAATGGCACTCTCTTGAGACAATATCACATTTAGCAGAGAATGAAGATTCAGATGGTACTGGCATAGAGAAGCCACCATCTAGGATGTAGAGGCGGCGGCCGTCAGGAAGCCCCGTGGAAATTACGAATTCGCAAAACTCGTAATTCGTAATCACGAAACAACTGTAATCGTGACAAATTATTCAAGAATCATCATAAGTTGCCATTTACGTGCAGATAATTACGACCATTTACGAATTGCCCACAACACTGCTCTTAGGTATCATGTCAGTGAAGTCCACTCAGAGCGATCTTTAATGGCATTCTCGCCGAGTCTGAGCATTTCTTTAGCTTTCACATTCATATAGTCTTCAAGACTTCTGACCCAGTTTCAGATTCTCACATCTGTCGAAATCTTCACCTTCGAGCGTTTCGAAAATCAATCTTCTGATTTCGAGAGATACGCATTTTGATTGGAGTTGCTGTGTAAGTACGTTTGCAGGCCTTCTTTGTGTCCCCGCACATACAAAGCGCCTATGTCTCCAGTTTCCTTGAGTATGGCACCCTGCTTCTTCTCTTTTGTGAGAACGAACGTGACCTTCATCCACCGTATAGATCAGTATTGTTCGTTTCCGCAGCATACCGTATTTGTTATGCAAATCACGGTTTCACGGTGAAATTTTGGGTCTACGATATACGGTTTCATTGGCCACTGTTTACGTATATTATAATACGTTTTTCACAACATGTTTACGATTTGCTTACGATTTTCTTGCGATTTTCTTGCGATTTTCTTGCGGTGCTTCAAGACCTTTCGAAAGCCACTCAGTAAGCAATACCGCACAGTTTGTTCAAAAACTGCGTTGAGGCCCGTTTTCATCGTTCGGTTTGCGCCATCATGATGACAGAAATAACTATGGACGAGTCTTTTCCACGGGCTAATTATCATTTTATTGGGGTACGAAATGGGCCTTTATCGATTTTGTGGGCACGGTCCCACATTCGCATTGGGATAGTTCCAGTTTAGGAAGGGGCCCCCATTTTGCTGCCCCCACTTTTCTAGAAAAAAAAACTCAAATAGGAAAGACAAAAAATAAAGAAAAATAAAGAAAAAAAAAAAAAAAAAAGAACTTGCTCTTCACACAACGGTTTGTGCACAACTAGCGTATGTCTTTCCGCAAACTCAAGCTGACATATAAAATTACGTTGCGCTGATCTGCACTGAGGTTTTGTGGAACAAATTGTCAAAAAAATTAATGAATTTATAATATGCGAACCACAGCACCCTCCAATGTGATGTTTCTTAAAAAAAAAGAAAAGCACATTTCAGCGTGCTAAGTGGAGAACTTCTCACAAGTACAAATGATTCAGAAAATCACTCTCTCATACTAATGAATATTAAGGTACCCAACATTTTATTTACTACGGATTTCAGATAACGTGTTTCCACTTTCACAAAAAAATTTTGGGTTTAAGACTACGGAAAGATTCGGTCAACGTTTTGGTGTGGTTGTGTTGGCTCCGTAAACGGTAAAGCAAATTACGGTGGTACAACGGTGGACCCAGGTAGCTCCAGGTAGCTCGAGGCGTGATTTTGCCGTAACTCACCTTAACTAGGCCGCAACCCGGCGTAACTCACCCGTAAATTGCAACACCGGCTGGGATCTCAAGATCTCTGTTCAAACCCCCGTACATCACACTCCTAGTATCGCGCTTTGAGTATAAATCAGGCCTTTCTCACTAAAACCCATTTTCTTTCAAAGGTGACTTGCCAAGTAGTGCAACAGAATACGAAGAAATGATCCTATAATCTGAGGCCTGAGCTTCACATACTTTTAAGTCTTGAAAGGTTAATGAGGTTGGTTTTACGGGTAAATGGTGTACACACTTGATTCTTCTGGTTCGCGCCAGCACTATCCTTGATCTACAGATGAAAATACTCTTTATATGAATATCTCGGGAAATCTAGAATATTTTGGACGAGTTTTGAAATTATAAAGATTTTTGAATACTTTTACATAGTTTAGGGCAAAAACCTGGACTCTTTGGAATATCTTTTTTTTTTTTTTTAAAGAAACAGATATTTATTGAAGGATGCCGCTTATCTTAGCGGTGGGCGAAAACTATATATTCTATTGAAAACCTGAACACACTTGATTTTCCAGATGTGTACCGCACATCCAGTTTTTTGTTGTCGCCCGGGTTCGAACCCGGGGTCTGAGGCGCATTTGGGTTAAACACCTTGACCGCTGCACGAAACGAGTCAAGGAGATTTCCTGTGAAAACTTATACCCAAATTATTAGATGAGAGGGAAAGGGAAAGTACACTTAGTATTACACAATTTTAGTGGGCACAAGGCAGTGATGGGAATACTAAAAGCGACATAAGCACTCCAGTACACGGTGCATTTTTTGCCCACCAACACGACTTCCAAATTGCAGCCATTGGACCAAGGTACAAAATTTGTTCTTTCAAGGCTCACTACAAAAAGTAATGGTTGGAGTTTATTCACGAAAAAACAACTCTTGGTCGTAACCACAAAAAACGATGACATCACCTAAAGCGATTCATTGGAGTAACCACTCATGGCAGAGCGTCAAGGCGGAAACTTTCATCAACTGCCTTCCCAACGCAGACATGATTGGTGAAGATGTTGAAGATTCTTCTCCGCCCGATAATACGGATCATCAATCAGACGAGATTGCAAATCTCATAGTTGACGAAGACTGTCAGTCTTCAGACGACTCGCTGCAAGACAAACTCACGTCCGATAGTCATTTGGGCGAAAATGAACTGATGCAATCAGCATCTGACGCTGAAATAGAGATTGTGTCTGAGAGTTAACCTGGAACAGACATTGAAAAGCGTTACGAAAGAATCAACGAGCTAATTTCTCGGCTTCATGACAAAAACATCATTCGTGTCCCATGTCTGCAGAGGAGTTTGTGAATCTCCCTGAAGAAAGCGTCATAGGCTGGACTTTTGATACCTTTCACGATCTATTCAAAGAATACAAGGTGGAGAATGAGGCAGAGAATGCTCGTAATAGCCAGGAAGACTTCCAACTGCCGTCAAATGAGCGCACCAGATTATGTGAGTTGGTATCAGGTATAGGTCTCGTTTTTCAATTTTCGAGGGGGAGGGACTTCAAAGATCCTGGACTCATCAAGGCCCTACAAAACTGGCATATCGAGGCCACGAGGGAACAAAAAAGAGCTTCTACCAACCAGGCAGTCAAAGCTTTTCAAATGCAAGAGACAAGTGACAAGCCATGTCTCGGTTGACTCACGGGTATGGCCGCCTTCTACAATGCCACAACTCAAAAGATTCCACGTATCCAGAAAAAAATACTGCATACATACCATAAATCCACGGGTTTTGGTCACTCTCAATGGTATTCCTAGCATTTTGGCGCCGAGGAAACATTCTTATAAAGAGGTTTACCTATACAACTCATTTTTTTTAATACGCCTATGGGTTTCTTATTCGATTCTGAAGCCAGAAAAACACACTAAGACCTTTAGAGCTGAATTGAAGCTATTTAAGTAAGAAAAAGGCAGAATCTTAAACATGCTCAACGTGTTCAAGTGACCTCTTCTCGGCGTCTAATTGTCTATTGTTGAGCGCCGGGGCTTCGTCGCCGAACACCTGCGCTACTTCCTCCAAAGTGTACCCGGACGTCTCTGGGAAGGTGAAAAACACAATGACAAGTTCAACCGCTATGACACAACAGAACACGATATAATACTTCCAACTGATTGCGTCCATGGCGATCGGATTCACGTACCCGTTGAATATCAAGGTGAGATACTGAGCCGATTGAAAGACATTGAACCCCTTGGTCCTGTGCGAGTAGGGTAAAATCTCAGTGACGTACAAGAAGGGCAATCCGTTTGCACCGACATCGTAGAAAAAATAGAAGAAGAATATCATGGCCAAAACTCCATTTGCCAAGTTTTTGTCTGAGAAGTGACGTTGCTCGTTGAGCGCAGACAAGATGGTCCAGATGGTGAAACAAAGCAACATTCCAGAGAAACATGTCAAAAATAACGTTCTGCGTTTAACCAAGCGGCATATGCTCATCATGAAGATGCAGATAACAAAGTTGTAGATCATCAAGCACCCATTGATCTCAAGCTGTTTCTTTGTTTCGGTGATCCCAATGGAGATTAAGACCTTGGTCAAATAATACGATACCAAAGCATTACCGGAGAGCTGCATCATGATACCCACCATGATACACAAAAACCCTCTCTTTCTCAAATTTTTCTTGGTGATGAAGTCAAGGTAAGAGGTGCTGCTCGACACCAATTTTTCTTGTTCCAAGGCTGATTCAATTTCATGGAGCTCAAACTCGATGAGAGCCACATCTCTGGGGTCCGTCGAGTTCCCAGTGTGGAACTTACTCAAGATGGCCTTCGCTTGGTCGACTTTGCCTTTAGCAACGAGGAACCGCGGTGACTCGGGTACAAACCAGAGCATTCCAAGCTGAAACAAAGGCAATAACCCTTGAAGGAACGACGGTATAGACCAGCATGCTCTTCCTAGAATATTTCTTGTACCATACGTGACCCAAGATGCGATGATAGCACCCAAGTACCAACACACATTATAGGAAAATGTCGCTGTTTCTCTGTGCGTGGGATAGGACATCTCAGAGATTAAAGTTGGTGATGCGACGGTAGCCAACAACGAACCGATACCAATGATGATTCTCGAGGCCAAAAAGAAGCCATAACTATTTGAGACACCTTGTAAAATCGCACCGATAATGGTGATTATCTGACCAACAGCGATCAAGGGTTTTCTACCGAAACGATCACAAAGAATTGGAGCAATGGGAATGGCTGCGATATATCCGAAAAGGACACCATTGGCCAAAGCGCCCAACTTTTGGCCCTGAGGGTGGCCCACATCCTTTTGCCATATGTCCAAAGACTGCAAGCCGTTCAACATCGAACCGTCATATCCGTTGTTGGTTGAGGTGAGTGTCACAATGAACACACACCAGGTTAAGAAGCGCAAGTGGCTCACCTTCCACCATGGACGGGTCTCCGCGATGTAATCGTGAACCGTTACAGGTTCTCCGGTGTTGAAGAGGCCGTTGGCGTCTTTTTCCATGGACCCGCTTATGCTCAGCATGTTCGCGTTATCTTCTTTATTGGAAGCGAGAGTTGTTTTTCAAGAGCTTGAGTAAATGAGTGTTTGTTTGAATGCTGTGTCGAAAAAATCTTTTTTCAAACAGCGGCGCCTTTTGGCCTTATATGCTTTTGCATGGCGTCACGAAGCACGCATCGAGTCTTCTGTCTCTTCCCAAAACAATACATAATCGCGGGGGTACGCGGTCATGCGGGCGACTGCAAATCTTCGACGGATTGTACAGGTATGGCTGCACAGAGCTCCGAAATTCGGCGGGTGTGCGTGTAATTTTAGAGAGATCTCGGGCGCTTCGCTCTGCGGCTACTTTAGTGAGCGTTGATCTCTTCCTGCATCCTCTCGTTTAGGAAACGCTTCCGGTGACGTGTTCGTTAGGTCTTGGCACGAGATTCGGATCGCAGTGCTAAAAATATTGGAAGCGGCGATCTCTTCAGACGATAACCTTCGGCTTTCACGTCTTTGTCGCCGAATCACAGGAAAACCTCGGAACTCATGTGGCTACATGATCGTTTCACATGCAAATGCACTCTTGCAGAGCCGAAGAAAGTCATTGAAGCTCGGCCAAAGCGCGTAGCGGATATTGTTGTGCCGCTGTCTATTGTATCAAGATTTGCGGGGAAAAATAAATTCCGCGGAAGGATTTTTATTGGCGAGGCCCAGTTCTAATTTCACTTCTCGCGGTCTTTACACACTCCCATTCCTATTGACAGAAGCTAAACTCTCAATACAACCCGGTCCAAATTCTCACAATGCTCGGCCGAAAACGTAAACATTTCACGATGACTCGGATCTTCAATGCGGAGAAGAACAATGACTGATCAGGTGAAACACAGCCGATGTGCTAGCCGATGAGCTACCCCACAAATTTTGGCGTATAACTGGAATAGCTGCTCAATTTGGAAGTTTTGCGCGGTACTCTGTTGACGACGGCATACAGGGTCATCCATCGGGACTCGTCTCCGCGCGCTCTTTCGGTGAGACACAATGAAAGGCAATATTCAAGCTATGCCGAAGTTTTTTTACATGATCATATCACAATGATTCGATTTGTCGCCAAAGATCAAACTCAGTACCTCTTTTGATATGGTCCTGTCGAATTCTCTTTCGCTTTTCGTCAAAGTTGCGCAGGAATACGCGGAGGGTCACCCTTTCCACACCGGCCCGCCGGTGTTTGAATTCCGCACTATTTCCGAAATGCAGTGAAGGCTTTTGCAAATCTCTGTCTTTCCTGAATTATTCTGGCCCGATTCAACTCACTCCGGCACTTAAGAATTTCTCTCACGAGTTGCAAAAGAACGTCAATAATCACGGTGATACCGAAGCTTGGGTTTGGTAAATTTTTGTTTTCTTTAAACGGGGCAGACGATGAAGCCGGAAAATTTCGATATTACCACGCATTAATTCGCTGACGACTATCGGAGGTTTTCAATGATAATTCTTGGATATTGCCAAGAGATCGGCAAAGAGCCTCGAGAAGCGGTGTGGGTTTTTTTGAGGCTCTAATGTGCGTGAGGATCAGGCGCATTCTTTTTGTATTTCATCATCAAGAGTATTTTGGATAAAGTTTCTTTATTCTGTAAAGTACTATGTCACTCATGATTGAAATAAGCGGAAGTGGTAAGTACAAATTCAAACGGTGGCGGGCACAGAATCCGCGTCTCAAACCCGTTCAACATGCTCGATCGACATTTTCTCGGTTGCCAACTGTCTGTTGTGAAGCGCGGGAGCTTCGTCTCCAAATACTCGGGCGACCTCTTCCAATGTGTACCCAGAAGTCTCTGGGAAGGTAAAATACACAATGATTACCTCGACAGGTATAACGCAACAAAATACGATATAGTATTTCCAACTGATGGCGTCCATGGCGATTGGATTGACGTACCCATTGAAAATCACGACGAGACACTGGGTGGCCTGAAACGTATTAAAGCCCTTGGCACGGTGCGAATATGGCAAGATCTCGATGATGTACAAGTAGGGCAACCCGTTGGATCCAACGTTGTAAAACAAGTAGAAGAAAAAGATCATCGCCAAGACGCCATTGGCCAAGTTCTTGTCCGAGAAATGACGCTGCTCGTTTAAGGCAGACAAAATGGTCCAAATCACGAAACACAACAACATTCCAGAGAAAGATGTCAAAAATAACGTTCTGCGCTTTACCAATCGGCAAACGCTCATGACAGACAAGCAAATGACAAAGTTGTAGATCATCAAGCACCCATTGATCTCAAGCTGTTTTTTCGTTTCGGTGATCCCAATAGAGATCAAAACTTTGGTCAAGTAGTATGACACTAAACCATTACCGGAGAGCTGCATCATGAGTCCCACCATGACACACAAGAATCCTCTTTTTCTCAAATTTTTCTTGGTGATGAAATCGAGGT
>JAKTWD010000919.1:0-13434 GCA_030581935.1 Metschnikowia corniflorae
GAGAGCTTTCAAATCTTTGTGCTGTATCCATTCGTATTTGTGGAGTTGCCTCCAGAATTTTTCCCATCGTCGTTTGTGACGAGCCGGTGGACAAATTTCCAAAAACCTCCCCGGTTGTATTGGTGGAAGTTTCTCTTGTTGCTTGCGACTGACAGATCTGAAACTGTGCCGATCGCAATCTTTGACTTCTTGCTGTGAAGGCTGATAACCTTCTTGGCTCGTATCTGGAACCACGTAAGATGATTCCAATACGGGCTCCCGCGAAAGCGTTGAAGACCCGAGTATGCTCCAAGAACTTCTTCAACTTGCGTCTCAAAAGTGGTTGAAGCACTATTTTTTTTTTTAAAGAATCAATTGTATTATAGGGGGCTCCCACCTGAAGCTACAAAATTTATACTGCTATAGAAAAACCTATAATGCGCAATGCCCGACTTTTTTTTTTAAAGAATCAATTGTATTATAGGGGGTTTCAAACGTATTATAGGAAGCTTCCTGTATACGATGCTTTTAAATTTTTTTTTAAAAAATGTTACAGTGGCCGAGTGGTTAAGGCGACACCCTGCTAAATAGCGGTGTAGGTGTTGGGCATTGCCTGCGCAGGTTCGAATCCTGTCTGTGACGACTTATTTTTTATTTTTGGTTAAAACAACGGAGACTTCACAACTTTTTGACATTGACGCTTCGCACAGTGACGTCCGCACGCGTGGCAATATTCATGTGTGGTTCGGTTCTTCGCGCATACACGTGACTCGTCCTTTAAGCGGTTATGTATGCGGAAAATCTCAACTGATTAAAATCCGAATCGGCCTACCCGCAACCGCGAGATCTCTCGTCGGCATACTCTTTGGTTTATTTCTGATTCATACACATAGTGCTTTGCGTTTGGCTTGTCCTTCCGGTCTCAATCCTCAAAATCAAAATTGTTTTCCTCAATTTCTTGATATTAATTTTTTCTGCAAATGGATCCCACGCACGATCCCAACTTCACGCCCCCCTCACAGAACCGTGATATAGAGCCCCCAGCCCACCCATCTACAATCCCTTGCAATATTCCAATTGAATCGATTGTGTTAGCTGATATGGGCGAACAAGTGGATGCTCCTACGCCGCATCCGTCTGCTTCAAATAATTACAATCGATTAGAGAGGCAAGGATCGCTGTATCAATCCAAAATACCACGCATACATACAGATTTAATGGATTCTCTGAGTGATGAAGAGCCGGCAAAGGCCATGAAAACAATTTTGCCGCCGACGATCAAGGTCAAACTGACACAAATCGCCGATTTGGAAGAAGTTCCTCACGGTATCCAAAGGCAAGCAAAGAACTTGAAGGACTATAAATTTCCTGCGCACAGGTTAGCCACGACTCTCCTGGATGAATCGAAACACCCACTTGTCATAGTCGCATGTGGTTCGTTCTCGCCCATAACGTATTTGCATCTACGGATGTTCGAGATGGCGCTAGATTCCATAAGTGAACAGACAAGATTTGAGGTGGTTGGTGGCTACTACTCTCCCGTTTCGGATAATTACAAGAAGCAAGGATTGGCTCCTTCCCACCATAGGGTGCGTATGTGTGAACTTGCGTGCGAGAGAACATCTTCTTGGCTTATGGTAGACTCTTGGGAACTGTTACAGTTGAAATATACTAGGACAGCGCTCGTATTGGATCATTTCAACGAGGAATTGAATGTCAAAAGAGGCGGTATCACAACCCAATCGGGTGAAAAGCGTGGAATTAAAATCATGCTTTTAGCAGGAGGCGATTTGATCGAGTCTATGGGTGAGCCTGACGTATGGGCAGACCAGGACTTACACCACATTCTCGGCAAATACGGATGTCTCATCGTGGAGCGCACTGGTGCCGATGTCCGCAGTTTCTTATTGAGTCACGACATCATGTATGAGCATCGTCGCAATGTTTTGGTCATTAAGCAGCTCATTTACAACGATATTTCATCAACCAAGATACGATTGTTCATCCGAAGAGGTATGTCCGTGCAATATTTGCTTCCGAATTCGGTTATTCGCTATATTCAGGAGCACAAGCTTTACATTCATGACACCGAGCCAGTCAAGCAAGTTTTGAACGATAAAGGTGACTGATATGTCACCTACAGGATCTGCGCTAGTTGCAAATGTAGCTTCAACACCCTTCGTGTCCCCAATTCTCACGAGCAAAAGTGCCTTAATTCATGACGCCTCAATACGACACACGCATGCAGTTGTTTCTTCTAGACCTGAATAGCTTCATAGACTAATTTATTCACAGCCATCATAGGTGGCTTCTGTCCAAACTCCACGAATCGCAGTGAGCTTTTTCGGTAACATCAAGTAATGATGCTTCAAGTGCCAGGTGTCTTTCACTTCTAAATCGCGACCCTCCACAAAATTGAGCAAAAGCCTATCAAAACGACCCTCTTGTCGAAATACATGGTAAAAGTTGCCACAAATTTCGTCCAATGTCAAAGCTTTGTTCTCCATCATAACCCATTCTGTGTTCCCATGACGCCCTTTTGGGGTGAAGTGAACACCTCCTTGTAGCCTGCGGGAATTCTTGAGTTTGAGGAGGAGCACAAATAGTGGGTAAAGATTCAAAATAAGAATTATTTTGTCCCCTAGTTTCAAGCACGTACTTAAGGTGATGCGAAACACGTAGAATAACAAATAAAAGGCGAAAGTTGTGGGTAGCAAGTATATCAAGACGAGAAAAACAAAAGTTCCCAAGAGCAATTGATCGATCCGGAGTTGGTCTTCCTCTATCTTGTCTATACGGTTTCTCAACACATTATACTTTCTCCCCCGAAAGAGTTGCCACAACGATTTTAACATCTCAATTTGTCTAAAGTAAATTTTTGTCGAAGCAAGACAAAAGATATGGGTGTGAATACTCACGATCTTTATATAATCGGCGATGCATGAGATGGTGAACGTCAACCCCATGAGACAGGAGATCTTGAACCATAATTTGACTAAAAGTATGAAGAACATACCTGAACCCAGTGAGAATGCCAAGTATTGGAAGACATGGCGAGATGTTTGTGACGTCCAAAGAAAAAGCAATTCCATAAAGTGACCAAGGTCGTTGTTGAGCTTGAATCCACCGGGATAGTCTGACCCAATCCAAGAAATGAATCCGTCTAATTTGGTGAAACATATTTCGAGCAATATCTTATTAATCAATCTCAAACTTTTGTCTAAGTCTTTCGAGAAAATGTGATAAACAGTTCTTCCGATTAGAACATCGTTTATGATCAACCAGATTGTATTGTACAAGTTGATGTAATTCGAATTATTGACGTTACGTCTTTCATTAGACAAAGGAAGACCGAGCGCTTCTCTGATGGGAGCCTTCAAGAAGTCCGTATCATGGTAGCCAAAAAACTGAAGGGGAAAGTATGAAAGCTGTCTGAGTCTAAGATCGAGTTGCCTGCACCACGACGACAGCTCAACTGGGTTGATGCCGTAGACGTCAGAGTTGAGAAGCGAAATAAGCCAAACCATCATCCCAATGAGACTGCCAACTAGTTTCACCAAGGCTCGGACCAAGATGAAACGAGCGTGCCTGATAGAGCGTTTAATTAATTCAAGCAAAGGCCAACGTACATCATCTTTCGTACGCTTGTCCCCGCATAAAGCCCTGATTCGTGAGCGCATAACTGCACAGCCGTTGATTTTATCAAGAACAAGTTCATTGCAAATAGACAATCGACTAGAGTTTATGGGCGCGTCATGCAGCTTCAGAATGTTGCTGGTGTATGGTTTGAACTCGCGGGTCATATCTGTACTTTGTAATAAGATGGGACGTACCGTAAAATACTCCAAGTTCCGAAGATTGGGCGGTTCAAAAAAAATTATTGTATAAGATTGGTCTTCGCTACGATCCCGGGAGTCTGCGAAGGGGAGCTTTGATGCTCGGTTATACTGTAGTCGTATTAGTCTAGGGTCAGCAACTGAAGTATCATCGGAGTTCATGGAACCGATGATCTGCAAATCAGAATCGAGCAACTGTAGGTCCACATCCCCTATATCATCAATGATATCGACGACAATAAAACTATTTTTGACATGGTAGCCAACGATGTGACGAGGCCTGCCCGTACTTTCTCCTGAGAAATTCAGCCAAAATGGGCGCTGAAAGGCATTGAAGGGAATATAAATGTACGAGAGCATACAACCTGGTTCAGCCCACAAAGCTGTCTCTTCGAAAAAATTGAGAGCTGTTGTTTAAATGCTTGTAAAACAGCAGACGGTCAAACAATGTTGATCCGTCTTCTTCTGAGGAAGGCGTGTCAGGAAACTCGTTCGTTCGAAGAACTGGACGAGCTACAGGTGACTCTGTACCTTCTCTAAATTGTAGACGAGTAGAAGATCTAGCAACAGAATTGTTGGAAGGTTCTTTACTGCAATGATTTATTGTTTCACCTGGGATATCTATAAGTCTGTCGTGCTCAGGGAGCTTGTATGGGCGAACGATAATGCGATTAACCAAGAAGGAGCCCGTGAGGTACAATATGGTAATGCCGAGAAACACTAGGATTATTCTCGAGTAAACGATAGAAAGCGTATGATATTTTACCAGACTTTCTTCCGAGGATTCCATCGAATGAAAGTGGTGATGTGGAGATATGTGAGCAGGGTCCGTCGCAAATCCGACAATGCCTTGCAACGCGTACGCACCTGATTCGGTGTGGGTGCGATTTTTGGATCTGGGACTCATTAACAAGAGGCCTCTGATTCCTACTAAATACCCAATTTGACTTGTTCCATATGTAATAAACTAGGCACATCTTCGACATCAATACAATAATGGTTAGTCTATTGAAAAGTTCGCATTGATATAAAAAATTAAAATCATGACTGTTCGTTAGGGGGCGAGTTGCCCTCCAGCGCCTCGGCCTCAGCTCGATCGAGCAACACTATGACGTAGGTCATCAACAATGCCAAACACGCAAAAACACCGGTAAATACCAAGAAGATCAACTGTGGGTGGTGCCATCTGGAAATTGATGTTTTGTAAAGGCCTAGAACCACCACAGGCGTAACGATGGCAAATACATTTTTCACAATAGCCATCGCCCCAAAAACTTCGCCGATTTTAGACTCAGGAAAGAATTTAACGATTGCAGAATTTATGGCGGGAGTAGCAAGACTGGCAAATGAATTGAGTACCAAGCAGGCAAGAAAAAGCGATGCGCTCGCTGACGTACCGATAATAAATTGGCCAAGCGTCTCAAACACAAATGCAATCATGACAAGACCGTAGTCAATTTGATCAAACCGTCTTTTATTGGGCTTGCACCCGAGTGCCTTCTGAAATAAATTGAAACTGAGCAAAGGAGATAACACGATCAACACAATGGCTCTGCTTGAGCAGGTGATCGCCATCAAATGGCCGATATCCACTGCAGTCCATTTGAACTGATAAATTCCATATAAGACATAGACTTCGCCTAGTCCTGCTGCCATACTGACCAAAAAGCAGTCCGTAAGAATCAAAATGAAGACGACCACCCTTGCTGTTTTGATGGACTTATGTCTCACTTTATTCACGCTGTCCTTCGGATAGAAAATCAAGCGCACTGGGCGGAGAAAGTTGAAAACTTCGAGAAGACTCTCAGTCCGGCTTGGTACCGCCAAAGGCCTCAATGATGAGGTCAGAGGCGTGGAGGAAAGTGATCTGGACATTTTACGGGCGTTCGTACTCCGGGATTCTGGCAAAATGAAAGTCACAAACAAAAGTAAGCATACCAATGCAAACAACTCGAAACGTAAGGGAGCAAAGTCGCCGCTACTCAAGTCCGGACCATATCTGGCCTCATATTTTACTGACTCAAGAGGCTGCTTTTTGAATTTGGAAATGATTAGGTTTCCCACCAATGGGCCGGTGGACATTCCGACGAAAAGACTTGCCATGTTAATACCCAAGTAATATGTTCTTTGGCTAGGCTCAGCAATATCAGAGACATAACAATTTGCGAGAGTCAAGATGGTCATTATGCCGCCAAAGCAGTTTGCCAAAAACTCGGTGCCCACCATCAAAGCGAATTGAAGCGAGGGGTACGTGGACATGAGAGTGTATCGGGAAAACTTACCGAGTATCTGAAATAAGACTATACCGATGAGAAACATCTTACGCCCGTATTTATCAGAAAGCGGACCGACTTTCCCCAGAGCGACGATCATTGCAATGCCCAGAGCAACAGAATATGCCTGCTGAAGACTCAGGACAAGAATTTGCGTTTCGCCTGGATCGCAATAACCCTGACCCGAACTCTCGCGGATAGAGTTACAGGCGAGTTTGAGTTGGATCATCTGTCTTGTACCCTCTGCGGAAAAACATGCAAAGGTGAACATAAAAATCGAGAGCCCTACCATAACGACTGATGGCCGAAATAGCCAATGGAGAGACTTATGCAGGTTTCGTTGATCTCTTAACCAAGAAGCGTCTTCATCGAGATGGTCTTCGTCGGTCTCCACAACAGCGGAATACGATTCATAAGCAGCGTGGCTAATCACAGTATCTTCATCGGTATTTGTCTCTGAGAATTTCGATGGATTGATAAGGCTTCTGGTGGACATTCTCACCTGGGCAGCCTTTCGGATGAAACCCCTTTGCTTAGACGAAATGAGTTCTCGATTTCACTTAGCGAATGCACGTCTCTATTTGTGAGTTCGGTTTGTTGCTCGAATGTTTATTTGCGAATAATTGGGGTGATGTAGTGATTGCGTGGGGTTGATAAGCTATCGGCACGCGAAGGCGCAACATTTGCATATTGTTGCTGAGGAATACGACAGTGAGAGGGCAAACTTTAGATCTAATCTGGGAAAGAATAGCTGAGCAGTTGTGGGTTGCACGTATTAGTTTGAGTGATACTAATTGCTTCAGGATCCGAAATCATGCTGCATTCCTGAATATTTTCGAAATACGGATCGTGGGAGTGCTGGATAAACTTTCATCACTTTGCCCAAATTTAGTTCGACCCAGCTCAACTCTTGGCTGCGAAATACGAAACGCGGGGCCACACAGCGCTGGAATCGTGAAGGTCTGTTGACAGTTTTTTTTTTACACAACCTCGAAGCTATGTGATATTTTAGGCCAAACTTTTTTTTTTTTTTTTAAGAAACAGATATGTATTGAAGCATGCCGCTTACCTTAGCCGTGGGCGAAAACTCTACATCATAACATTAACACACTTGATTTTCCAGACGTGTACCGCACATCCAGTTTTTTTAGTGTCGCCCGGGTTTCGAACCGGGGTCTTAGGCGCAATAGGGTTACACCTTGACCGCTGCACCACACGAGTCAAGTTTATTTCTATGTCTCGAAGTTTTTTTTTTCTTCACTGAAACTGATATGTATTGAGAAGTTTTATCGACCTGAGTATTAATTTTAAAAGTACCCGAGTTTCTGGAGACCGCTCGCATACGTGTACCGTTACTAAGGAAAAAGGCGACAATACACTAAGAATTTGTTATGGCAGCGAAATAAGTATTTTTTGATAGTACGACGCATTCTGCAAATACCCGAGTTTTCATTCAAAGGTTTGATGAGTCAAGAGACAAAACAACGGAAAGTAGAATCTGGCCCATCCCCACACGCATTCCAATAACTTAGCGATAGTGCGTGTATGAACAGAGAACATATCGACCAAGACACAAAGAAAATCAAGAGAATGAGACTTTTCGTAATGATTTTCATTAAAATAGCCCAAGCTTACTTGGAATTTATTAGAATAAAGCAAATCCCGGCCAAACTATATATTCACAGCCAAACGATCGCCGGGGCCGCTGCCCTATACGCGCGCACGTGACCCCACAGCGCCTCACCACGCGCGTCGTATGGTAGGCGGCCCAGATCAACGCTCCCCACGTACCAAGACCGGTACCTCCCACGCAGGCGTCCTGCGCACACCTCGAAGATTTTTCATTAATCTTTTTCTGGCGCACTTCCATCACCAATAGTTCTCAAGACAGTAAACTACGGAAAAATTACAAACATGTCTTTGCCAGAATCGTTTGCCTTGACTGCCGAGGACGCCAAGTTGTTGTTGGCCGCCAACGTCCACTTGGGATCGAAAAACGTCCAGGTCCACAACAAGCCTTACGTCTACAAGACGAGACCAGACGGTGTCAACGTTATTGACATCTCCAAGACCTGGGAGAAGATCGTCTTGGCTGCCAGAGTCATTGCTGCCATTCCCAACGCTTCCGACGTTGCTGTGTGCTCCTCCAGAACTTTTGGTCAAAGAGCCGTGTTGAAATTCGCTGCCCACACTGGTGCTACGCCAATTGCCGGTAGATTCACGCCCGGTAACTTCACCAACTACATCACGCGTTCGTTCAAGGAGCCAAGATTGGTCATTGTCACCGACCCAAGAACCGACTCACAGGCGATCAAGGAGTCCTCGTACGTCAACATCCCCGTCATTGCCTTGTCAGATGTCGACTCTCCATCTGAGTACGTCGATGTCGCCATCCCATGTAACAACAAAGGTAAGCACTCCATCGGTTTGATCTGGTGGTTGCTCGCCAGAGAGGTGTTGAGATTGAGAGGCATCATCCCAGACAGAGAGACCGAGTGGTCTGTCATGCCCGACTTGTACTTCTACAGAGACCCAGAAGAGATTGAGCAAAATGCCGCTGACGAGGCCAGAGGCACTGCTACCGAGGAGGCCGAGGAGGCTGATGTCGAGGTCGAGACCGAGTGGAACACCGAGACCAACGTTGAGGATTGGGCCGACTCCGGTGTCACTCCTGCTGCTGAGGAGGCTGCTGCCACCAACTGGTCTTAACTGGCTAGTGAACAACTTATGATGTCACATCAATCCCCATACATGCCTAGGTTCATATAGTCTGTGCATACTGTACCCTATAAACTACGTTAATAGTCATTTTGTCATGTAGATTAGCGAGTGTTAAGTTTTGCGGAAAGCATTCTTTTTGGGTCAGAGTATGGTCGGAAGAAACAAGTAGCTTTATACAAGATACTTCCTCAGTACAGCAGAATCTGGGTACATGCAAAGAAATCTACCAGGCCAGGTGCATTGCAACGATATTGTTTCCAGGTAATGTGGTATACGCAAAAGGTTTTGTTGCAACGAAAGAAGCAAAGAGGCAACCTGGATATTTGTATGCGTTTGCAACGATGTTCGAAGAATTGCCCAACAACGTCATTGCAGGACCGACAAACGGGTTTCTGCGCATAAACAGTTTACAAAAATCCAGTTTCTACTGTAATAGTCAAGTAGAAAGGGAGTAAGATCTGGCAGATTCGGGCAGCGCGTGAGTGGAGAGCCGCGCGCCGATAAGTAGTATTCACAGTGAAAAATTGCGACTTTGGGAAATTACTCTAGATATAGCAAGGCATTTGCTTTTTCATAGAACGAAATATCTCACACCCAGGCCCATGTAGAATTCTGCTTTCAAAGGATTTCAAAATGACATAACGGGTTATTTGATCTCGTTGCAGAATCGCGCATGAAGTCATCATTTCCGTCATGAATTAACCACTATGAAGATCTCACATTTAGGTAGGGCCTTACCAATACACCTGCTTCGAAAATCCGCAGTTAAAATGATAGCTGACCTTCACACCAGTATATCACGTATTTGGCCTAAGACCCTATATTTTTCCTTCCGAGTACTCGGCCAATAATAGTTATTTCCGGTCGGGAGAGGAATCGTTGTTTTCAATCGTGGGCTAAATGTAGAACCATAAGCGTGTCTCACGGACGCAGAGCAAGTGAGTTGACGTGTGGATAGCCAAGCGGATATTCTCCACGGGTCGTATTGGGTCTGATACTCTACAAACTAGCGCCAATCCTCAATTTGTCCGCATTTAAATCTCCATGCCTGATGACAGTTCTGCACACAAACACACTCCGGCATCTGCACCATATTCTCAACTCGATCTTCCGCGCCAATCAACCCATGTTGATGCGCGTTCTCACCTCTATGTCTGGACTCTCCACCCACCTCCCTTCACGAGAAAATCTCACCGTTCTCACCATGCCTGAGAATTTTCTCGCTCCCTGAATGCGCCCATTTTCTCTCTACTGCCACCACCGTCGTTTGTCTTGCCGAAGCATCAACAAACAACCTGTCCATCCCAACTTGAATTTCTCTTCTGACCAATTGCTAGCTGCCTCGAACCAGAATTACCAAGGCCCACTTCTGTGAAATTTTCTTGATGAATTACGACCCCATACACGACACGTATACACCGTCTGCCGAACACTCGTCTCAACCAATCGATGGCGTCGTTTTAGGTGTACCGCACTGCAACGGGTCGTCTGTACCACTGGCATCAAAAGCCTCAGGCCCAACTTTGCCAGAGATTAGCCACCAGATCACATCGCTGCGCCAGGCTTCAAATCTACATCAATTACTTGATAACACCCCTCAGGGTCCAAAGCCACAAATCCAGTGGATTAGTTCTGGTGCACATGTCGAAGATCATGGCCACGCTGTCCGAGCAAGTGTTCCGTCGATCTTACATGACGACGCAACTGCTACAGGACCACTTCATTACTCTGATACCGGGCATATACAAGGTGATAGTCCGCCTCATATATCGCCGGGTCACAAATCCGAACTCGAGAAAGCGGGGCCATATGCCTCTCGCAATTCGTCTTCAAAAGACATCAAACTATCCATAGGCAATCTTGTTGCCAATGAGCAGGGTGGTCACAGCTACACTAATACTTCAGCGAGCACAAGCGCTCCGAATGATGGCCGTGATGTTGTTCGCATGGATAGCTCAGATCAAACTGAGGATTCAAGGGACGCTTCTCCCGTGGAACGCTCACTTCCTCTTGGAAGTTTACCCGCAAATTTCTTATCGACATCTTCGAGGTTCAAGCATTTGAAGAAAAATGACGGGGAGCCCTTTTGGAGGCGTGACATACAGCACGACTTTCTCGAGGAATTGTTCAATGATCAGCTGAAGGTTTTCACGAATAACTTCCCCCATTGCGAAGTGCCAAATGCACCCAATGGGCCAAAATTGACATTTGCAGAACTCTACGTCAGAACTTTGGCGGAATCGTCCAAGTCGTCGAGAGTCTTGCGTGAACGCTTGATTAAAGATCGCGAAATGGGACTTGCGGTCAGCAAAGTTTGCTTACTTGTAAATGCTGGCCGCATGAACACCACTGTCAACTTTGTACCTGATATGAGATCCGCTCTCCGCACTTACCACCTGATTCCCAGCCTACAAGCCAACCCTGATGGCCACACCAAGCCCTTACAGGACACTCCTAGGCTCAAGACTATACTCAAGGCTGTTTGTGAAGGACAGGATCACTTGCAGACCTTGCTTGACATTTGGCGCGAACTCCCGTCAAAAAAACCAAACACAAATGTTATCAAGCTCATTTTCTTGATGAGCACGTTCTACCACAGCATTCCGTACCAAGGTGGCAATCCAAAGGATGAGGGATTTTCGGCGAATGACCTAAAAATAGTCAAACCGTCTTCTTCGCATCCAAACAATTTTATGGAGTTTTTTTTGCTGGATGATATATATCCCAAGAATCGAGCCAGAAGGTTTCTTTGGCTCATGTACACATACATGGAAACATCTTTTTTCGACGAGGAACTCCATCAAAACCCATTCAATCCTAAAGTTATTCCCCCAATAGAGCTTGTTTCGCCTGCGGACGAAAAATTGTTCGATAACGATACCGAATTTGAAATTGCTTATGCCAAAAAAATGTTTCACACTCGTATGGCTCATTTGAGCGAGGATGTAGGTGCATTCAACTCAAAGAGATGTTCAAAGACTAAGCGGGAACGCCAAACTCTACAAATGCAATCGGAAAGCGGGACCTACTCGATAGGATCTGAATTGGCCGAGGTTGCAACGCCTGGGAGCGCTCTGGTTGTAGAGTTGGCTACTGCGACAGACCATGGGCATGATGAAGTACAGCTTGAGTTTGTCGATGAATCGGCTAAGATGGTGTCAAGTCAAGACCGTGCTAAAAGGAAGAAGCCCACACCATCCGTGGGCTCCTTGTTAGAGGACAAGAAAAATACGCCCGTGACGTTCACATCATGGAAAAATCCTAATTTGCCTGCAGCCAAGCTAAGGAAAATACGATCAAAATACTCGCGACACACCAGTGGCATCAAATTAAATCGATTAAATGAGAACAGCCCATTGTCGATTGTACTGAGAAAGACGACTGCGATGAACTCAAAAAATATCGTCGCGCATATGTCCAAATTCGTGCCGAACTTCGGTGAAAGAAGAAAAGAAACGACACAGTGGATGTACCGCTATTTCCAGTATAAGAAGAGCACAGGTAATCGTTTACTAGCGATGGAGTGGGAGGATATCCGCCATGATCTTGTATTCAGCTTTGAGGCATACTCGTACCAGCAGCTCGGCAAGAGTTTGGAATCCAGCAGCAACGATGAACATATCGAAAATGAGCGTCATGAGAATGGGGATTCTGAGCTTTTGAAGAAAGTTCAACCGAAAATTGGTCTCGGTCATCTTCAAGGAGACTCTGCACCCATCGACGTTGATGAAATTGATGCTCTCGGTTCTGACTACGCTCCGCTACATGACTTTGACCGTGCCAACGAGCGTTCGACATATGAGTACATGTTTACACAAAGTGTTGCAGATACGTTATGGCGGAATGTTAACGCTAAAATCTCCCAGGCGGAGGTGTTCAAATTCGATCTCGAGGCCGAATCCCTTCACCACAAATAGAGCCGCCTGTGCTGGAACAATCTAGGTGTTGTTCGCGGGAGCGACTCACAATCCGAACAAATTTTGAAGCATCAAAGAAAACGCATGCACGATTCCATGCTGCGCTACAAGAGTTATAAAGACGTAGTTGACGTCTTTCAATAGGCCCGTATCTCCTTTGACCACCTGCAATTTTAGTTTGGATTCAACATTTCCCATTGCAGACTGCTCTAGCACCAAGTCCCATTGTAATCTGACAACATGAACCACCCCCTTCATCTTTTCGTGGATTGTCAATTCGATTAGGCTGTGAGTCCTTAGGCTCGGATCTAAATGCAATGCCCAGTGGGCCGGTTTTGTCACCACTTCACTGTATTTTAGAATTATTTGAGACATGGATTTTGCACGGATTTGTTGTATTTGGGCCAAACTATGGTAGCTGTACATGATCAAGTCGATCTTATTGAGTTTAAGGTAATCTCGGGTAAACACTTCGCAAAATGACGGACTTACTTTGTGCAAGAGTTGACTCACCTCATTCGACCGGAGAAGTTCGATGCCATGGACTACCTCGTCACTCACAGACAAACGGATGTTGAGGGGTGGTAAACCGCTGGCTGAGACCCGGTAGCTCATTATAGTCAAAAGTTTGTCGTTCACGTGAATTGTCAGCACAGTATCGTGGGTAATGGTCACAAGAGGGTAAAACCTGTCGATCAACTCCATGCG
>JAKTWD010000920.1:0-13326 GCA_030581935.1 Metschnikowia corniflorae
CATAAATTAAATGTAACTCTAATGTACTTGGCTCGCTTATGACATATTTGTAGGCGCATTATCGCTCAAAGCTTGTACAATATGGATTCGCAATCACATCTTCGGGTAATACAAGTGTGCATATATTAGAAAGTGCGGGTTTATATGTAGAATTTGTCCCGCCTATAAACCGTCCCGGGAATGGTGTACCCACGTTATTCTTTCCAGAAGTTTTGAGCGCGCAGCGCTGTTCATTTCGGGCAGACATGAGTGAACATGCGAGACATGGAGCTGAAAACCCTCTTTCAACAGAAATATAAGTTAATTTGTAATTGATCTAGGTAAAGCAATCAAGAACTGTCCGGAAGGACAATACTAGAATGATCTCCGATAAATTCGAATTTTGACATAGCTTTTCAAGATTGGAAATATTGGTGATGCGCAGGATCTACAATAAAAAGCGGAAACGTTGGAGCACCTGTGGAACAATCGTAGCATTCGGTGGCCACAGATTTTTAACTTGGCTCGTTAGCGTAGCGGTCAAGGTCTTTAACTAAATACGCCTCAAATTCCGGGGTCGAAACCCGATCGAAATCACAAACTGGATGTGCGGTACACATCTGGAAAAATCAAGTGTGTTGAGGTTTACTTTAGAATATATAGATTTCGCCCAAGGCTAAGGTAAGCCGCACCCTTCAATACATATTTGTTTCTTTTTCTTTTTTTTTTTTAAAAAAAAAACAGAAAAAGGGAAAAGAAGCAAGAGATCCAGCAGAATCACAATCACAATTATCTTAGCTATTATTTTTCCACGCTTTCTGTTCACCTCTTCAAAGTTATTTTCAAAAAGTCTTCCCACTACGCGAGCGCTCATCGACGCTGCAACTAGTCACCCGTAAACAGCAACCAATTGTCCGTCTTGCACCAGATCAAAACCACAAGACCATTTTGTCTTTCAAACGACACCGCTTTTTGTGACCCCGACATCCGCATTGGCAGGACGCTTTTTTCGCTTGTTTTTGCCACCTTGGCGAGAATGTTCTTGACCATTATTACCTACGGGTGCAAGGTTCCTGCGGCCCGCGGGCATTTTTGTGCCGTCGATGGCAGCGGGCGCGACTTTTGGAGGGGCCGTGGGAACTCGAATGGGAATACTTGAAGAGTTTGCACCGCATTTTAAAATTCTTCAAGGCCTCAACCCGTAATTTACCAGCTAGCAAAGAATATACTATCAGCTTGACCATCCCTTACGTTTATGATCTTCTCAAGAACCTTAGAGATTAAACACGGCACTCGAATCCATATTTGCTCAAGGACTCGAGGCTTCTTACACAAAGCTAGCAAAATTTCGTTCAAATTTTTTGGCTTTGGGAAATAATTAATGCTCGAGACATTGTCAGAACGAGTAATCGTGTGGATTTTCGGTACCTACTACACTCACATAGCTGAGATTGAGGGCTAATCATATTTGAATATGACGTTTCGAACAGAGCGATCTTGCAGCCGACTGTACGTTGAACCACGCACGACCATAGATCTTAGCCAATAAGAGGGCGCCGAAAAGCCACATGATAGAACAGCGCTTTCTTCTTTACAGTAAATAGAGTTTGAGAGTCTAGCCTGTGATGACGCACTTAACACAGCAGTTGTCACAAATTCCAACAGCTAGTGACGAGAATCGTGACTTTATGAGCGGTCATGAAGCTGAGGTTCCATAAATCTGAGGATCCATGAATCTGAAAGAGTGAAAACTTAAACCTTGAAATTTTGAGATAATATGATAACCCAAACACAACAAAAGCTTGCAAATTTCTTTAACAGATCACTCTTTGGTACTTATTGGCGGGACTCTCCCCATCAGTTCGTTCATTGGTATGCGCACTCGATGATCCCACTATAATTTCTCAATACGATAATTTCAATACCCTCAGCTCCCTCCAGTCTAAACTCTCATCCCTTTTATAGTCATCAACATCAGTTCAGTTAGGACTAGCCGGATCAAAAATTTACTTTCTTAACTTGGAAACCCGTACGTTGCATCGTACAAATGCGTGCATGTTGCCCGCACCAACAGCAAAGGGTCTACTCAGTGATGTGCAAACCGGCGTACGTACGCGCGTTGGTTACGATTTTGGTACGGAGCGTACGGAAATTTGATGCGTAATCGTACCGTACGCCAGAATTCGCCAGCGTACAACTCGCGTAACGCTGTGTAGCGTACGAGCGAGCCAAATTCCCTATACAAAGTGTATCACACCAAATGGGTGCTACACCTTTCAGCTAAAGTATAGTTTTGCATATAAATGTACCCCCTATAATACAATTGATTCTTTAAAAAAAAAAAGAATCAAGTTTGAAATCTAGCAATATAAAGGTTCATGAGTTCACCCTCCAAATACGTTTGTGACCATTGAAGCGTCATTGGCCTCTTCGTCATCTTCGACGTCGTCCGACACTAACACAATATCCGCCTCCTTTTCACCCGTATTCCCGTCTTCATCTTTGGACATCTCATTGTCGTTCTTTGTTTCCGCGTCGAGTTCCGGAAAATCCTCATCTCGAATCGCTCCCAAAGATTTAAGAATTGCTATCATTCTTGTAGTTGTTGGCAGGAGCTTATTCCTCTTTTTTGTTATTACGTCTGCCATTTGAGAAAAGAGAGATTCAGCCGGTGCCGACATAGCAGACATAGCAAAATAGTCTCTGGAAATTTGTGAGATCACGGGATACGAATCTTTTCGGCTTTTGAAAAACTCAATAGGGTCTTGCTTTCTGCGCTCGATTGGCTCATTAAGATACCTCTTTATCTCGTGCTCAGTGGTCATATCATCATCCAAGTCTGAAGAATCGTACGTCTCAAGGTCATCAGAAAGATCCTCTGGCTCCTCGCTGGGACTTTCTTTTTCGACTTCTTCTAAGTTTGCCAGATACTGAGAATAAACGTCATAGAAGTAATCTTTGATCGCTTGAATTTTCTGCTCCGGTACACCAGATTTTTTAAAAACCTTCAACTTCCGTCGTGGATTAAGTACGATAGCGAGATAGTATGGTTTGAGGCGGTTGATGCTTTCGTCATGTAGAGAAAAGTATTGAAGGATCTTGCTTTTAGCCTCTCGTATTCCACAAGCAAGGAGTGAGTTTTGTTGCACGAAGTCGGCCTCCAATTATTTATCAAATTTCTTCACTAGCGCATCAAGTAAGGAAAGTGTGAGGTGAATAGTCGGGTATGAAGATTCTTGGAGCTTTTGAGTAGAGGCCCTAAATGTCTCAAGAACTTGAAGAACATCTTCAAGATACTTCCTATCAGCATCAGTAAGCTGAAACTCTGGCGGGATGCCTGTGACTCCGTCTTGGTCCGGATAAACGATGCTCAAAACACTCTGAATTTCAGGGCGAAAATAGACAAAGCGATCAAGCATCCGGTGTGCGGAAAGCCAACGCGTAGCATTATCTTTCACAACAATTTCAGGGCCTTTTTAGGTGGCATTATCTGCCTTTCTCATACTCACCTTTTTTTTGAAATTATTCTTCGCTTTGTGATTGTATCGCAGAAGAGTCACAATTGAGCGTACTTTATCCGATAAAACTCTCATCCGATCAACTAAAGCCGTATCCCCAACCTTTAGCACATTGTCGAGAAACTTCTGGGTTGCAGTACTTTTGAAGAACGTGTAGTTCAAAAGCAATCTGTTGCTAAGTTCAAAATATGGCCCACGCAGCGAATGTCCCCATTGAAGTCGATGCCTTCACAAAGGCAGGCATCTTTGAATCTTTTCATCATCACATTCATGGGCCCCGCGTTATCTCTCGTAAAAGAAATGATCTTTTTATCGATTCTGTATGAAGCTAATACTTTCATCATTCTTTCGAAAATCACTTCGCCCGTATAAGACATGTGTTCATTGAGCATTTCAAAACCGATGGTGTACTTCTCCAATTGAAAATTTTTGTTGTAAAAGTGCAATGTAATACTCAAAAAGTCTATGTTTTTGCTCGAATTCCACTCATCAATGGTGATTGCATAACGGCCTGTATTTTGAGAAAGCTTCGCCTTCAATACTTTAACTTCCGCTTCATAAAAGATTTCAAGCTTCCGTTTGAGGGAAGTGCGATCTGAAAGCTTCACATCTTCTCTGAGAAGCGAGACAATTTCTCGAAATGATTCTGTATTCACAACACTGGAAGACAAATTCTTCGAAACAATGAACTTCACCAACAACTTCTCGAATCGATCTTGATCGAAGCCAACGCAAGTTAATGTCTTGTTACTGATATGGTTAAGTCTAGGTCGTTTGGAAAACAGGAAAGCAGCTGTCCAAGGTGCCTTTGACGCCTTCTCTTGTCACACCGCCCTCAATTTGCGACCCTGTCGCCTGTGCCCTCATTCTCTCAAGTGATATACCATGGACCGTCATGTAATGTTCTGCCAACGTTGTCCAATTCACGGGCCAATATTGCATATATGTTTAATTCATGCACGCCGTACACTTGAGTTTAATTTTTCTCCATTTGCTGTCCATATTCTTCATCAAGACCCAATCGAACGCGTTGAAAATCATAAGATCATGAGCGTCACGTTTTAGTGGCAATTTCCAGTCATCGCGAAGGTAGTCAGGCGCGGGGCGGTTTGGATGTCATAATCACTTTGAATTTTCTGGCAGAAGTCTAGAATTTGAGAATTGCGTGTCGCTTTATATATACACACTCATGCAATATTTGAAGAACGCAACGCGTCCAAGAGGTGCAAACGGTGTCGGGGTAGCGCGACGCGGTCATCTAGGCACGCGTTCAGCCAGGCACGCGGTATTCGAAAGATGTACGCTAGCCCGCGGTGCTGACAGCGCAGGCACTTCGTCGAACCACACTTACTTTATCCCGAAATGCATGGATACTAGTAGCTTTGATCAAAATCAAGCATGTATTAATGTACCTGCATATAAACCTCAATTTTTCGTACGGCGTACGTACGCTGTGTACGGAGCTCCCTTCTCGTAATCGTACGCGATTTGCTCAACACTGCTGTAGCGTATCTTTCCGTGAATCCAACCGGGTCCAATGTTCGCAATGGCCGCTTCACGTCACCACATTTGGTCACATTTAACGACTATGACCAGACATACTCACTCGGAAAACTCGAGAAGGTGCGGAGCTTGCTGCTGATCTCGAACCGCGATAAGCGCCTGTAATGTACCGAATTCGAGGTTTTGACTGCCGCTGCGTTCAAAATTTTCGCGCTTGTGAAGGCTGAGCTGGTACTCACTGAGGTGGGTCTCGAGGGCTGGCTTGATGCCACGAACGTGCTTTTACCCTGGCAGGCACATCGTACAAATGGAGGTGTAGCTGTACGTGAAGTGATTAAAGTCGACATGGACCACGCGGGCATTTGAGGCGACACAGTAGAGGCAACAGCCCGCGAGAAGACAGGCATTTTCAAAAGAAAACCACATATGATTGTGGACTACGCCAATCAGGAATGTGAATCGCAAAAGATACGAAAGAAAGCAATTTCCGAAAGCGCGCTTTTCCAACCAACGAGCCGAATCTGTCTGGCATCGATAAGCCAACGCAATACTCGCCGTCCATTGGTGACCATCAGGCGGCGAACTTGCTGGTGGCATTGGAAATAGTGGAGCAGGTGCGCAGATTGATGCTTGAGCTCAGTGTAATATGAGACTCGATTATTGAAGAGTGGAGGGCACGCATTGGCCGGGAATGTTGAATAACCTCACGAGCTGGACTCAAATATTGAGTATTTTCTCGACGGGGAGCACAACGAATCTGCTGCGGCAGGATTGGGCAAGTACTCATCGAAAGTCCGTAAAATTGAATACATAATCGTCAATGTCACGAGCGAGGGTAAATCCTTGGACGGGATTTTTAAGCACATTGCACAAACATGAAACGGCGCCATTATCTCGTGTGCGTTTTATCCTCCTGAAGGTTTGCCATGGGTGAAGTGCCAGAATGCTGGGTCCATCATCAAAACTTCTCCAATGAGATAGACAAAACGAGTTCGTTTGTGATTCCTCCCTCTTTGGGATTCCCTCACAAAGACGAGCGATGGAAGATGATCGGGAGACAGTTATTCGTGGAATCTTATACCTTTGTTCAAATATCTTGCGGCACAATCAGGCCAAGAATGAGACGTCAGAGTTTCAGAAATGGAGCAAGCGCTTTGAGTCGAGTGCCCAGAAATATCAAATTGCTGGTCATGGGGTTTTTCTTGAGCGGGATATCTCCGTCTTGAATCATATTAATATTCTGACTAAGATTTGGAGGCCTTTTGGAGATTGATGTGGGTATTTTGAAAGCTGGGAGTCGCTTTTCGAGAACATTCACGATATCAGCTTCGTATAGTGACAATTTCATTGATTTGAATGTTTTCGTTCTGAAAAAAATTATCATGCTGGAAATGGACGATTTGATCAGCTGAGGCCCGGTATGAAGCGTTCTCTGAGAGTCGGACTGAGCCACATAAATGAGGCATGGCAATTTTCTAGTTGACTCGGAATGTCAATTCGGAGAATTCCAGGAATTTTCTGGACAATCCGACAAGCTGTTGAAAAAAGTAACAGATGTCTCCCACATATATGATAACACTCAAAACTCAGGGTCCACAACGAGAAAGTTGGCGAAAAGATCTTGCCCGGTCTCGTTGTCTCCTTGATTTGCTTGCTTCTCGACCTCCAATGTCAACCTCAGCATCTAGTTGGCAACATCCATCTCGTCAGGCACTCGTCCACGCGACTTTGATATCGCCGAAGTCTTGATGGATGTTGGATATAATTGATTCTATTTTCCAGGCAATGTCGCTAATCGGGAAAAAGAGTGATTCTGCAGGCGCTGCCATTGCTGAAAGGCCAAACTGTCGCTTGCTACGCGACATAAAGTGGGGTGTGTTACCTTCCATTCTCTGAAGAATTCAACAGGTCATTTGCACCGCACTCTTCCTTGCTTGAGACGGGCCTCAATCTCATGTTCCATAGTCTCATCATTACTTCGAGGAATTAGTCTTCCTCGCTGCCATCCAGTTGACATATCTCAATAGCCTCCTGTCTTCTCTTCCTGGGTGTTAAGGCCACCGGCTCATTCTCGCTCTCTCTTCCCAACCCGTCTGAAAAACGCGAAGAAACGCCATTTTTCAATCTCTCTGATGCGATCGCTCGATTACGCAACCTATTTGTAAATTGCAAGCTCGTAAGTTAACGAGAGTCGAGAACGGCCGCAGTAAAGTCTTCATCTTATCTGCGTTCTCACCGGATACCGAATAGAATACAAGAGGCTTCTCTGACGCCTTCGATAATGCTAATGCAAAACGTGGGTTACTGCTAACCAGGTTCGCGGATTGATCTGTTTGAAGGTCCTTGAATAGCTTCAAAACGCATGGAGTTGTACGGTTAGTGGTAAAGTATAAAGTCACTTGAAGCTTGATGGTGCGGCCTCGAAAAGCCTCAAGTAAATTGCTTAAAGTCGTGAAGTGTTTCCACTTCAACTCGGAAATAACACAGGCGCCGAGTGTAAATCGTCATTCCTACTCCGAGCACTTGCTGCTCGCAATCAGTCCTTGACTTTGTCTTCCAAATAGAGAAACCCATCAAGCATCTTGCTGAAGCCTCACGAATTTCAGCGACCCTCACCAAATCCTTGGGACCAATGAGTGTACCTCTAGCCAATTTTTATGCTTTCTTCTATCTTGCTGTAGGTAGTTTAGAAAAGGGACTGTGGCAAATTCCATTGATGATCGAGCGAGTTGATCCCTGCAAAGACTTTGTATGCCTCTATGACCAAAATGAAGATGTAGCCCACGCACTGCACACCCCCCAAGAAGTCGACCCTTCAGGATCCAAGGTCAGTAAGCATCCTCATGCAAGCGTTCATGGGTCCGGCGTTATCTCTAGCGATGTATACGATTCCGTTGGTCAAGCCATAATCTTCAAGATTTTGTTTGAAAAAATACACTTTTGGTTCACCCGTATACGAGGCGAGGTCATTCAAATCCGATGTTTTAGCTCTCGCGTTCGAAATCAAAATTGGGAAAACAAAAAGCGACTGCGACAAAAACGAAGTTGTTGGGAAGCCTCCATTCGCCCATGGTGAAAGCAAATCGGCTACTCGTCGTCGTGCTGGTATAAAATGGAATTCACGTTGAAGAACCGTCTTTTGCTAAACACCTCAAAAACATTGTGTAGAGTGGTGTCTCGATAATCTCTTCCACCAAATATAAAGGAAGCATCAGTCATGGGTGTCATGACGCCTCACACGCTGGGCACTGACCAAATGGAACTTATCGCCGGATGTGCAGAGGAAAGCCGCCCTTGAGTCTGTCGCCATTCTGGCATCTCTTTGAGCCACTTCATTTCAGACTTCAACAACAGTGAAGATCATTCTTCCAGTAATCGAACTGGGCAAGTTCTCCTTCGAGCATCTGATATCGCCCCCGAAGGTATGAGAGCCAAGAAAACACAGCAAGCTATTAGCTGTGATAACTCCGAGACTCGTGACTTGCATTGACCAATTTGTAGAGAAAGAATGATTTGGGAGCGTCCTGCTCGATACCACCCGAGATGCATCACTAGAAGACAGATGCCCAGAGGATTTTCGTAAGTCGGCACTCTAGACTCAGCATCTACAATAAGGCTCGACCAGAAGATTGGTTCCTCAATTGGAGCATCGGACTCTGACTTCTGACTTTGAAGTTTTGTAATAATGTTGATGTGGCGACCGTGAAGAAGACTTTTCAACGGTATCGTGCTGAATGGCCATTTCATCGTATAAAACAGCCTTTGTGCGCCTACTTTATGAGGTGAGAGCAGCCAGTCAAAAACTCTGAACTTTGATAGCATCGGAGGCCCGTTCCCGAGAGGGCAATTCTAAGGCTGGAAATGAAAGCTAGTCACTACTAAACCGTAATTTTGTCGACAGGTTCGGAGACGTGACGAACGAATTGAGGCAAGTGGCATGGCCGATCCAATGGCGTTTTCTTTGCTGTATAATGAGAAATCAAAATCAAATACGAACCCTCCAGCTGTAAGTCAGCGAGACCTATGCCGGGGAACGCTTGTTTAGCCTGAAATATGAGTGAAACGTCTTTCTTGGCATCTATGATACGACCAGCACTCGGTCAGTCGAACCGACTCATAGGGATCCCTAAACTTGAATGAATCAAAGCTCACTTCTAGTGGACTCCTTATAAGATCTTTTGATGCAAGTGTGAACATAGTGAGGTATTTGCAATCAAGCGTGCCACCCGTCATTGACACTATTCGGTGTATCGCATACACCGTTTATGTACTCCCATCGTGTATAATGTCTTCATGTTTCTGCATTCCGAGCCTCTCATTTATTTGAGGGTAATAGACTGATTACGAGTCTCGCTCAATGTACACATTGAACTTTCCAGATTGGGGCAGTTCTGCAACAGTGTTGCAAATAACGGCCGCAAAACGGCATATTTACGTAATTCCCTCTGTGATCCAGATTAAGGTTTTCGGGGCAAACGTGAATTACGAATCGAAATTATGCCACGAATTCTGCCGTAGTCTAGTCTCATCCAATCCTACAATACCCTTATTTAGTTGTAACCGTAATGTAACGGGAGTCTAATTGCTAATGATTCTCATTAGTATGAGATTGTGATCAGCTGAATTGCTTTCATTTATAGGCAAACTGTCCACGTCGCACTCTAAAAATGTGTTGATCATATAAATCTATCTACTTACTGCAACAATGTGCTCCTCCAAATTTCAGTGCAGATCTTGTCGCCACGTATTTCTTTTGCTGTCAACTTGAGTGACGCGTGTAGAGATGAACCGATTCGTGCCCATGTACTAAATTCATGTCGACAACTTCACCAGTGTCTACGTTCATCTCGGCATCATCGTTATCCTTGATCTCTCCTGCGACCTGGGCAGGCAGAATTGTAAGAATGGGCGTTGTAGAAGGCTGCGTGGATGAGGCGAGTTGTATTGCTGACATTTTCTCAATGAACGAGCGAGGGGCAGTCGAGTATCACGCAAATTCAGCACACAGGTATCAGATGCTTTCGCATAAGGCTTGAACCTTATAACCTAACAAGATGTGCAGCACTGGCCAATGAGTACCGCTCGAAATGTAAAAGTCGCAAAAATCGTAATTCTCTCGTATAACGGTGTGATGTTTGGTTAGAGGGGTCGCCATACCCGTAAGTTTCAAAAATACATCCCTACCGTTAGATCGTAATTCTTTTTACGTTTCAGGGCAAATTACGGAAACGCGCAACACTGTTCTACCGGTGCGCAGCTCAACACTAGATACTTGGGCCGTTTGAGGAATAGCAAACTATTAGATATTTAGTATACAATGGCTTAATGCAAAGGCAACCAAGCATATACCATGGGTGTTCGCATACCAAGGAAAGTAAATCGGACTTCCCTTCGTGGGTCACCTCAGGTGTATTCCGCGCGGTGAGGACAGTGGTGGTGGTCAAATTTCAAAGAGTCCGGCAGGGTAGTCGGAAAAAATGAGATATTCATGCGTTCAAAATCTCTGGAGACGGCA
The DNA here is from genome assembly GCA_030581935.1 of Metschnikowia corniflorae. NCBI lineage: Eukaryota > Fungi > Ascomycota > Pichiomycetes > Serinales > Metschnikowiaceae > Metschnikowia > Metschnikowia corniflorae. The sequence continues at coordinate 10,516 of JAKTWD010000920.1, forward strand.
CGCGCTTGTATTTGTCCGAAAGGTCAGTGGATGATTTCGAATAGCCGCTGTGGTAGCACTCAGCTTGGTTTTCACGGTAGCTGTGCCAGCTATGTGGACACGGCAAAACGTTTCTCGATGGCGTCGGACAGTGAGTTGTTGTAGAATGTTAGTAGTGCATGCGGGAGAGCGCAAGTCGGATGTTGAAGCCTAGAATTTCATTGTATCGTGGGAGGCTCTCACTTGAAGTTACAGCAAGTTTGTTATTCTCCATCGACGGTCTAAAACATGGCGATATTCCCTTCAGGTAGCTATATTTCCTACAGGTAGCTATATTTGAAAGAAGAGTGTCTGTGACGGGAGAGTTGCACGAGTACGAAATAAAGTCACTGAGCGCTACTCCAGGTGCCAGGCACGCTCTTCAGTTCCAATACTTTGAGTTTTTCTTCTTTCAGTCAAAAACTCGCACGAGACAACCGTGGACGCTTTTCTTGAGCCCTTGGCGCCAAGCACCTCGAAACTGCATACCTCAAAATAGCATAGAATCGAACTAAATTGTAAACACTCTCGCGATTTTTTCTGTTGAATTTATGAGACAGCAATGTTAGATGCGTGTATTACGGAGCACAGATTTTATAGTGGTTCGGTTAGTAGTTATACTATACCTAGTCCACTTGTATTATGATACTTAGTAATCTCTATATTTCAGGTAATTTTCCAAAACTCTCCTTCAGTTTGCGGACTGAAAATTTTTCACCCAGCGTGCGTCGCGGGCGCAGAGTCGTGTTGCAACCGAAAGTCCGACCTGCATCCGAGTCCTGAAAACCTTATATGCCGACATTTTCTCGCTAATCAAATGAGGCGCGATTTTCTGTTCTTTGACTTATAATTCACCAGCGCTGAAAGTAAGGTACTTGGCCAGTGGCTCCAGGGTGATAGAATGTTTAACAATTGTTCGAACATGTATTAGGCCACTAGTTGGGCACAATGGTACCAAAATCCGAGTTTGTAATTTTTTGGAGCAGAATACAGCACCAATGTTGATTTAACTGTACAATATATGGAGCTCACGCTATTTTTCTGGCCTAGAAACTCGCGCAAACCATCTTTTTTTTTCTTGGACCCGCCTTTGGCTGTCAAACCAAAATATTTCTGCTGAACCATAGATGAATAAGAGGGAGTAGTGGAGGAAAACTCGGAATGAGTCATCTAAATTTATCACAGACGGATAAGTATGGGTTGCATTATTGAAAAGTCGCTCGAAAAGCAACCAATGCGCCTTGAGGGACCGGACCCTTCCACCAATTAATCTCTATACCTTGACGGTTAATCCAGCGTTTCTTGGCACATGCCCCTTTCGGTTCCACATGTCACGGGTCAAAAAAGCCAATAAAATTCTGAACAAAGGCTCAAGAAATATTGAACATTGATACAGGCAAGCGCGTGCCTAGAAAATTGAAGTCTATTGTATAGCTTTTCGTCGCGGGTACAGACCTTTGAAACCATCCTCCTTGTACTCATTTAGTTCCGCCTCCAGACATTCCTAGGTGGGAAAGGTCATGAAATCGAAACGTGAATTGTGAGCCCTAGCCGTATAATTGGGAGAAGCCTCATTGAGTACCACGGACTGGCAACAGAACTCAAATCAATACAGATGGGTGCTGCCTGCGCGTCTCCCCAAATCACTCTGCTTGGCTGGGCTACCAAGAAAAATCCTTCGTCAATGGGAATGGTGCTGTTGTTGCCTTTGTTGCGTTGCCCACGCGGCATGCACTATATATATGCCTAGTTCCTGGCCACCTGGATCCTAAAATCTCTCCCTAACATCAAATTTAGTGACTGACTTGGATATGCTCAGACTCTTCCTTGTTGCATTCGCTTTCTTTGCGACCGTGATAGGCATCGGCTGCAAATATAACGGAGAATTCTCAAAAGGTTTAAACGTGGAATACTGGAAGTACGACTTGGGGAGCAAACTCGGCTACGAGGAAGACTTTTTCGCACGTGGCTATCGGACTGAATTATTAGATGAAACGACAGGCGTCGAAGATCTCAAAGTCTGGTTTTCGCAAATTTCGCCCGATGAAGAGGTCTTGGAAGACTATAAAGGAATGTCATTTTATGCATCTAACTTTGTTTTTGTGTATCATGGATACTACAGGGCCACCTACACCGGGAAATTGAATATCTTTATTAAATCGAATACTGGTCTGTCAGTGCAATTCGGTGCTCCAGAAGGTGGGTGCAAATTTAAGAACTTCGATGATGATATTGTCCCCGTTTCAAACTTCAAGGTATTCGCAAAAAACCCTCTCAGCCCTGGGGGACACTCTACCAAGGCGGACTATTTTATGATCGAAGAGGGGCTCGTGTACCCCTTCAAAATTGTCATCTTCAATGACAACGGACCCGGCACGCACGAATTATATGTGTCAGATAATCTGAGAGTGATAGACAAAGAGTTTGGCGCCAAAGTTATCCAACCAATTTTGTATGAACCACATATCACTAGCGGGATTCTCACTCGCCAAAACAACGAGGAATGTACTTGGTTTGGACATGTTGACGCGACTATTGGTGAGGATGGGGAGGGGACATTAACAACCTCATTTGAGAAGCCTGGGTGTACTGACTGGCCGTATTATACTGCCGGGAGTGTGAAACTCCCAGGTGGAGATGTGTGTGAGTGGTCTGGTCTTTTGCATACCACTACTAATGAAAATGGAAAGCGCACGACTACTGTTGAGACCATCGAGCCTGGGTGTCCTACTTATCCGTATTCCACCAGCGGCACTCTCTCTAAATCAGACGGAGACACGTGTGTATGGAAAG
>JAKTWD010000921.1:0-13252 GCA_030581935.1 Metschnikowia corniflorae
ATACTGTGAATCTCAAACCTGGGGTTTACACTGGGGACAAGTGATTTTTAGCTCGCTTTCGTGAATCACACCCGTAAATTCAAAAGCACCAATTATTTAAACCTTTTGCGAGGCTCAGATCACGCCACGCTTTTGTGAGCACTATCAAATGGATATTTTTTTCAAAAATCGTGAATTCGATTAAATGCCCGCGACAAAGCCATAAAACAATCGTTTTCTAAACACACCACACCGCCTTCATAATGAGCAAAGAGTTTGCAAGTTTTGAGAATCAAACTGGCGTTCGAGTCGCTTGTGGTATATTTCATTGCTCGGACAACGAAATATCAGCGTTCCGGGAGCCCGAGGAGGAGAGCCACAAAAAGGAACTTAGCACCTTGACTTGCACTCCTGAAGCGGGTCTGACAGATGACTCCCGGAGCTATTCTCCAAGCTCGCGTATATCATACTCGACTTGTTCATCTTTCACGTCCCGAAGTGACTCCCCTCCGCAGCTGAATATAAGAACATCAGAAGTTGACGAGTTCGAAGAGTCACACATGACCCCTGTGTCCGCGTTCTCCGGAAAAAATTATCTTCCGTATCTATACCCCACTCCAGTTCATCCTCCGTGCTATCATGAGCTTCCTCCAGGTGGGTGTCCAAGGTATTCCATTCTAGATGACGAGTGCGTTAACGAGCAACTTCCAAGGTACACTGCGGCCGCCTTCAAGATAAGCGTTTGTCAAAGAAAACTGGAGTGGACATCTCCCTATGATATGTCTTTCAATAGATCATGGAAAACTGTTGTTATTGAACTTAATTCGACTCAGCTCAACTTTTATTCTGTGTCGGCTAAACTTGAGAAGCAATTGCAGAATCAAATGAACTATGCCATGAGAATTCCTCCCCCGACTACACGTGATACTGACTATTTTGACCCAATTTCTTCCATTGTGACGAGCTCATGCGATATTGAACTATATAAAATCTGGAAGGCAAATGGAGAATATTTCAATGACTCTTCCACCCAGCCACCGGTTAAAACTGCACGAGCCCGAGTTAAGCATGAGCTACTGACCAAGTCGAGCATAAAATTGATGAAAACTCTAATAAGATCTTACTCCTTACAGTATTCCAGATTTGGATTGGCGAATGACTACTTCAAGAAACCAAATGTTTTGAGACTCCGTCTCGAGAACGAGCAGTTTTTGATACACTTTTCTTCCACTCAAGAGTTGATAGATTGGAATCTTGCGCTCTCGATAGGAAAAGCTGTGTCTCTCGACCTTTCCGAGCGAGAGATTCCGAAATATAGAACTGTTCCGCGGAGACGACGCAACATCGAGGGATTAAACTTGTTTCAACTACCAAACGATAATTTCACTAGTACGAGAAGATCAACCAGGTCCTTTAATCAACCTAGCAATTCGGGATTCCGTGGCCATTTAGAGACCTTCTTGACGAAATGCGCTCCTCAGTCAAAGAACTCTTCAGCCAACGAGATTCGATCAAATCTGCGCGCAATACCGGGCACCAAAACTCCCAAGAGTACTCAAGGGAGCACACTTTCCAATTTGTGCTTCCAGTCTTCAGTTGCAGACCATTCGATTTTTGATAGGAGATCTTTGACCAATGGGGAAGTTGATGTCGATCGCAGAAGTGAATTCTCAGCATTTTCAAACGACAATCAACAATCAGATGAGGAATACGATGAAGTTGTGGAAGACTCTGATACAGACAACACAGAGTTGGAGATTTCTGCCAGCATCTTCGGGTCTCTAAGTCCTCAATCCACAGAAAAGGATGAAGGTAAGTGGGTGCCAATGCACAAGGCTGAGAGCAAACGCCGCTTCATTAGGAACTCCCTCAAATGCATAAGGCCACTCGGGTTTGATGACAAGTGGTTAAACATGACCATTGTTAAGCCTATTGCATCCCCTCCGTTGATCACTCATTTCAAGAATCATGACTACTCGAATAGTATATTCCTTGACCACAAGACAGGCCCTGTGGACGAATGTTGTTACTCTACCTGCAGTCGAAGTGGCGCATCAGAAGACAGCTTGCGTCCCAAAGGATCGAAATCCCGTGCTCCATTGAGTCTGCTATTAACCAGAACTCCTCACCATAATTTACAAGAATATACTGTGGGAACGCATGGTCTCATACCAAGATCATTGTGAGGATCTCATAATAGTCATATCCCAAGGTGTTTGCTCGCATATCTTTCTTCTCCAAAAATTTGCAAATGCACCCCTTTTAAGGCTCAACCCGGGCTTTGACTTCCTTCGCACGCGCTTCAAATGCATCAATCATCAACTTGCTTACTTGTTCATGGAACAATGACGACATCGCATTGTAGAGTGGGCTCTTGAATTTATATCGTAATACTAGCTCAACCTGAGTTGACAACTCATTTGTGAATCGACTCTTGACTTCTTTCAAGTTCCACTGATTATGTAGTTTGTCAAATACCAGAATGCTAATGGACTCTGCGACGACCGTGTTGTCCAGGCAAGATATCTTGCATGTAAACTTTTCATCAAATTGCCTCCAACCTACTCTCAACCCTGCTTCAACTGGAAGCTTCGTACATTCATCAATCTTATTGACAAACGAACTCGTAACAAACGGCACAAACTCGTGATATTTTGACACATCAGCAATGACATTATATAATATGTCAGGCGGAGTGTTTATCCTCTTAACAAGTTTGTAGTTTTGCATCCCATCACTGGGCAGGTTGAGTTTATAAAATGTTCGTCGATGAGACAAAGGCCTTTTAAGAAAGACTTTCAACATAGCACAGTTACTGATGTTGTTTTCGAAATAAGACAAGCAAAGGAGACTTATGGTCGAAATCGTTTATTCAGGTATGAGCCACCTATACTGCATAGATTTAGTCTACTGTACCGGATAATTTTTGAGGAGATGATAGGATATGAAACGTGTTCGACATATAACCTAAGACCTGGGTTGATATATATGTTGGTATAGTGGATATGCAATGCGATAAAATTCAAGTTAAGTTTATCTAGTTTGACAAACGGAGAAAGAGTAGTGTCGATAAATACTATCAAAGTAGCTGAGGTCATCGATCGGTCGCGTGCTCTCTTTATGCTCACCTTCCTGCGCTTCACGAAGGAACTTGTTTATGATCCTCAACACGGCTAAAGTTTTTGTTCTGACAAACGATTCGATCGATGTACAATTCTAGCTTTCTTAGATTGCTTCCGTAACCCTCGCTTTGCGCTTGAAATTCAGAAGCACTTGGAGCACGACCACCTTTATCTCGCGTGATATAAGTTCCAAAAGCACTTCATGTTGATATTGATAACAAATGTGCGCCGATGGGAGATATCATCACAGGGATATGTATTTATTGAGACCGCTTTCCGTGTAGTAGTTGAATTATAGTTCAACCTGTTTCGCAACGTACGAGTGATTGAAAGGTGCGCTTGTGAAACTATCAGTCCGTTTTGATACCTGTTGTGAGATCACACAAACCTGTATTTTAAGAAGAGATTTAAAGACGAAATGCACAAAAAAAGAATGCAGCTTCCAATAAGTCGTTGATTATAGGATGTAACTATATTATTTAGGCACGAGTGTAAATAGCTTGCTTGGAGTGCGTAACGACAGCCTTTATGACTCCGTCAGATTCCAATTGTCTCAAAGCAATTCTAGCCAATGAGCCTCCAATCTTCAATCTGTCTACCAATACAGAAACAGAAACGAATTTGAAGCCTGGTACTTCTTTCATGATTCTGTCATATTTGTCTTGGTCCAAAATGACAACGTGCTGAGCCTTGTCCTTTACCTTACCCTTGTTCCACTTTTTCTTACCTTTCTTACCACCCGCCAAAGCAGCAGCGGCCTTCGCGGCTTTAGTCTGTTGAATTTTTGGAGCCATCTACCCAGTTAGTATTTGAGCGTTGCCTCAGATAGATTGTCAACCCTCGGGGTGCAAGTAGACACGCGTTGCTGTGATCATATATAGGTAAACAACATCCGCTAGTACCTGGATGGGAATAATTATCTAATGCATTGGAAAACATCCTAGTGAGTTTGGGTCGTTACATACGTTGGTTGTGCCTTACGGTTTAAGAGAAGTGAAGCTCTTCAAGCAGATTTTCCTCACGTTTTTTTCGTCGCACCTGTCACTTTCGCATCACGTGTATCCTTCCAGTAGGCACTATTCGTGGTCGCAAATATTCATGGTCACGTGCGGCAAACTTAGGGCCCGAACCCTAATCATATGAGATTAAAATTTTTGTAAGGTAGAACAACTCATGGCAAGAATGGCCAAAAGGTTGGCAGAGGGACAAATCACAAAGGATGATCATGCTGAAACGCATATCACTGGTAAAGAATCGCCCGAAAAACATGTTGCTGCTCCGGAGGTAATGGCAAGACGTAAAATTCTTCGCCCAAAAGGAAGAAGCTTTGAGTTTGCCAGCAGTCGGAATGACGTGCCTACCTCACTCGCCTTGAACGATTCTAATTCGAGATTGAAATCTGAAAAACTCCGAGCTTTAGCTCAGCAATTTGAGAGCGCAGTTTTGAAAAGAAGATCAGCATCTCAAATACCGGACTATAGGCCGGTAGTTCAAAAGTATTTAGAGTTTTACTCGGACATCGAAAAGGATACTCAACCCCACGAATTCGTCTCATCGGGAACATCGAATGCTCGAGATGATAAGGGTAACAGCGCTGTATCAGGAATTTACAATCCGTTCGCGCAAATTGCCGGTGCCTCGGAATCCACAACACAGCCTGAGCTCGAGAGACTTGAGAAGAGTCATGATAGTCATGATAACTTGGATCACAAAGTCCCCGGAGGAGTTCAAGGCTCAGTCTTTGCTGTAAGTCAAGTTCCGATGACAAAGAGTCCCGCCTTTTCAATTCGTGCGAGCAAAATGGAAGAGGGGGCCGATCCAGGTCCTGATTTGGATCATGATTCACAGATGAAGGGCTCGACATTCGCCTTCACCAAAAATATACATGACCCGGTCTTCAAATTGCATCTGCCTGTCACAGCGTCTTCATTAAAGGGTTCTCAACCTTTCGAAAGCAAACTAGCTGAAGCTAGAGATATGTCATCCATGCAGGGACAGAGTGAAAAAGAAAAGTCTTCACTGGAGGGTAAGCAATCAAACAAAGACAACCTCGATGAAGATGAGGTTACAACTCACAGTGAAACTCAAATAACATCCGATCCTGACGTTGCAGATGGTATACTTTTGCAAGTAAAGGCCAAGCTTTTGTTACTAGACACAAAGAACAAATCATCCCCTTATAAAAGTTTGGGTGTTGGTAATCTTACAATTTTGCGCCCTGCTCAGAGTATTTCGTCGCGAGTTTTGATGAGACTGGATGGAGGGCTTCAAGTTCTATTGAATGTTTTGCTCATCAAAGACGTTGAATACACAAAGTTTGGAAATGGCTGTTTTGTTAGACTCCCTGCTGTAGATGACAAATCAAATCTAGTCACATACGTCCTCAAGGTTGCCACAGTGGAAAGCGCTGAAAAGCTCAGAAAAATTTTAAATGAGGCAAAGTCGCTATAATAGCGCTAGTTGACGATCTTCGTGAAAGCAATCGTGTCAAATGATTAGTCTCGTCAATTATTCCGGTATGAATACATGGCTTGAGACTGTGTGCATGTGCAAAGCTTAAGCTTCATACGTAAGCTGGCATTTGTTGAAAGATCACGAAATATGCGTGCAGGATGTGCACGGATGTCGCTGAGCAAGAGTCGTTTTACGGCTTTGTTACAACATGAGAGTGTCCTTTTTCTTATAGTCATCAATCTTGCGTTGTACAGTGTTGAACTAAACAGCTCAGAAATGCCCCATAGATTGTCTTTTGATCATTGGAGAACCGGATGACGAATTCTATTCAAAGCGCAATCGCACTTTTCTGTCGGAAAATAAGAATGAATCTATGGCTACAGGATATGTCAATGTTCATTTCTTTATAAAATCTGGACAGTCTGTGTAATGTAAATTCAAAAGAATCCGAAACTACCGCCAATACATTGTGTACTCTCGCGTGGACAAGTCATTGCAATGCACTTGCTTTTCTTTTTGTTAGGTAGTACATGATGTACTCCCTGAGGATTGAGAGCCGTTCTTGCGTACCACAAGGAACGTATTTAGGCCCAATAGATCGCATTGTGCAGTATCAGAGATTGTTGTAACTATAGGCGCATGTGACTGATATGCAAGCGCATGAGCTTTGTGTACACACTTGCATGAGGAATGTCGGCCGGTATGGTAACTACCAAGGTTGGTTGGTATGGTAACCAACAAGGTTGGTACTATGGTAACCAGAGCAAGAGTAGTTACTATATGCGCTTGAATAGTTGTGTTAAGTTCCTCTCTATTTAAGTGAAGCTTATTTCCCTGGTCTCCTGACTTGAAAAATTAATTTACACTACAAGCCTCTTTTCTCTTTCTATCTCCGAGGTTACTTTACCAGCTATGTCGACTGAGTCTCTATTCTAATACACGAGTGGATGTAGGCTTAGTACAGTTACTAACCGAACCACTATAAAAATGTGTTCTCGTATACACTCCTTGGAAAGAGGACACTGAGTTGAAGTTGAACTTGAGTCTTCTGCAACAGCCGCGGTCAAATTACAACAGAGATAATTCTCTCTGTTTTGTATATGTACATGAGTCGAAAATTTACTTAGCGGTTTAGTTCAGATTCGAATCGTCTTTGAAGTTGAAAAATTTCCCAAGCATGTGCCCCATTTTTTTCAATTTCGAAGGATGCAATTGGTGTTCGTCGATGGTCTCAGTAGGCTTATCCACATCCTCCTGCCTCGACCCCCAGTCGGATTGAGTACGTCTCGCATTCTTATCGTCAAAAGCGTCTGCAAGAGCCTCGAGCAATGCCACCTGAACTGCATTCTCGGGTGTTAATGTTTTGATATTCAAGATAATCTCCATATCACCACGGTTTGACATATTCCGGTTAATAGGTACGCCCTTCTCAGGAATGGTGAGTATTTTTCCATTTTGTACGCCTGGACGTAGTTTGAGCTTCACTTGCTCTCCGTCGATTGTCGGAACCACAATCTCACCACCCAATGCAGCAGTTGTCATAGGAATATCTTGCTTCAAAATAATCTTATTTTTTGATCTCTCAAACGTGTTATCCTTTTGAACATGTACACGAACAATCAAATCTCCATTTTTTGTTCTGTTATAAGCATCCTTGAGGACGAAAGGCGCATCTCCACCCCCTGGTATTCTGAGCCTCGAGCCGTCAGCGATTCCGCAAGGCAAATCTACAGTGCTAGATCTAGGAACCTCACCGACACCGTTACCATGGCACGACAGACACTGATCGCCCTTATCGATTCTTACACCAGAACCACTGCAGGTGTTACAGGTGGAACTCATTTGGAATCCGCCTATCACGTGTATCGTTTGTCCCGCGCCGTGACAGGTGGGGCAAGTATTCTTCTTCTTTCCTTTTTTCAAGCCAGTTCCTGAACAAGAAGAGCATGAATCTACCACTTTATAGTTGACGTTCAATTGAGTTCCAAATATCGCATCTTTAAATGAAATGGATTTCAAAACTTCCACATCGTCGCCTACGTGTTCAGTAAGAAACAGACTCTTGCCACCACGATTTCCCTGTGCGCCGCCATTGAAAGCTTGCTTGAAAATATCTTCAAAGTCAAATCCCATACCAGAAAAAGGGCCGCCTTGATTGTATGGATTTCCTGAATTCGTAAAAGGATTCCCAGCGCCAGAGTGACCATTGGCGTCGAAGGCTGCACCCCCAAACTGGTCATATTGTGCTCGTTTGTCCTTGTCGCTCAAGAGCTCATATGACTCTTGAATCTTGTGAAACTTTTTTTCTGAGTCTTTTTCTTTGTTAACATCAGGATGGTTTTTCTTGACCAATTGATAATAGGCCTTTTTGATGTCCGACTGGCTCGAACTCTTGTTGACCCCAAGAACATCATATGGATCAAAATCTAACAGTCTCAGAGGAGTACAATTTAGGGAACGCGTTGAAACTTTTGTTTTGATGAATCTTTTGTTTAATAGATAATATTGGAATTTCGTTGAGCGAAACATCATCACCGAGCACAAGTGATCGTTCTTGTCACAAAGAGAGAAAGGAAAGTCTGTTCTAAATCTAGTCGCGAACGCATCGAAAGCATGCTGCAATCACGTGACCTGCAGCTGATCTTTGCTTGTTGAAAATTCATTTCGAATTATTAGCTCTATTTATCAAGTTGGGCTCAAACTTCATCATCCCATGATTTTAACTTCATGGTGCCGTTTTCCTGGAAGTTCAAATGCATTTTAAATGCATCCCTCAAAATGTGGGGTTCATGCAACGATGTTGCTTTCTTCGCACTCAAACAAGCCCTGTCAAAATACTCTTTTAATTGATCCTTGTATTCAGGATGGGCACATTTGTTGATGATTTCCATGGCTCTCTCCTTTGGAGAAAGACCTCTCAAGTCAGCCAAGCCCTGCTCAGTCACAATCACATCTAAGTCATGCTCGGTTTGATCGACGTGAGGCGCAAAAGGAACAATGCAAGAAACTCCTGTTGGGTCAATCTTCGAGGGCCTAGCTGAAGGCGTATGCATGATAGACAATTTAGCGTTCCTCAAAAAATCACCTGAGCCACCTAATCCGTTCAACATCCTCGAGCCCATGACGTTGGTGGAGTTCGCATGCGCGTAAATGTCGACCTCGACTGGTGTGTTCATTGCTATCACACCAAGTCTTCTGATGATTTCTGGTGAATTGGATACCACTTGAGATCTCAAACATAACTTTTTGGAAAACTCATCCCAGCTCTTGTCGAAACGATCAAACCCAGCCTCCGTTAGTCTTATGGAAGTAGCAGTGGCGAAATCCAATGATCCTGAATCAAAGAAGTCCAAGAATGAATCTTGCAAAACTTCAGTCCAGACGGTCAAATTTTTAAAATTTGAATTTGCCAAACCCTCGACAACAGCATTGGCAATATTTCCTATTCCTGACTGCAATGGTAATAAATTTACTGGCAATCTACCGACCTTCACTTCGTGCTCGAAGAAGTCAATCAAGTTGGCTCCAATCCGTTTAGATGCTTCATCAGATGGTGTATTGGGGGGAACTTTGTCGCGAGTGGTGGACTCAACGATCGCCACAACCTTCGAGGGGTCCACGGGAATGGACGTGCGCCCAACCCTGAAGCTGGCAGAGGTATGCGGATAAGGCTGTCTATGAGGAGGATTAACTGGCATATCTATGTCATGCATGCCTTCAAAAGAGGGTGTTTCTGTGTTCACTTCAATTATGATTTTATCAGAGACTGAAATCATTTCGGGCGATGCGCCCACAGCAGGGCCTGGTATAATAGAGCCGTCCTCTTTTATGGCAGTAGCCTCGATAATTGTAAAATCAAGAAGATCATTTTCCTTTTCCTTTGTGTAAAAGCCATATGTGAGATCCTGGGGAAACATTGACAAGTGCTTGTCAAAAAACTCGGTCCTTCCCTCATTGATGGCCTTTGCAATTGGCTTACCAACTTGATGAGGTGATCTGCGCAATATCATCGAGTTTTCGGCCCATCTTGACTCTTCGGGCCCTGCAGACGCTCCAACGAATAGATTGAATGCAAGTTTGCCCTGTAAATTATTTTTCTCGACGTGATCGACAAGTGCTTTAGGGATCACCTTTGGAGCGCCGACACCAGTAAACCCAGACCACCCCAAATACTGACCGTGTTTGAATAGCTCGATGCATTCTTCTGGCTTTCTCAATTTGGACAAGTAAGGTGCATATCTTACCCTTTGCTTTAAAAGTGACGACATCTCGGAAATTTCTGAAGGGAGGTTTTGACGTCGAACTCCACTTAGACTTGGGTTTTTTTTGGTTTATGTAGTGGGGAGACATGTATGGATATGCAGGTTGGTCCAAAGCTATTCCCAACATGAACTATTTATTATTGGGCGTGCACTTTTATCAAACTTTTCTATGTTTAGTGTCAGCTACAAGACCAGATTCCAAATCAATATCATAGTATCATCACTTTTCACATACAAATCCAACCTAATTAATATATTTCACCATCAAAAGCATTTTATGATCTGTTTCGGGTCGTGAAAAGCCGATTTTGCGGCCATGGCTCGGCACTTGCGCGAAACGGAGGATCGGCTTTTCGCGAACTCATGAGTTTGATTGGCGAATGCACATTCGAAAGCTACTCAACAAATGCAGAGGGTATGCGCGCCGCGTTTCCGTAAGCTATCCGAGTGGTTCAAGAATCGCAGAACACGTTTCCGCGCGATAACCGGATGGGCCCAAAAAATGTTGTCTCTTGAAAATGTGAACGCAAAGTATATTTGCATCGGCATGAGTGGCAGCCATCAGCTCGATATTTTCTCAGTAAGTCTTCAAAAGTCGTTTCGTCGTGTAAGCATAGCAAAGATTTAGAAGTAATCACTTGACAAAACACCACCCGTATACTGATACTGTTTCTGTTGGACGTACTGTATACAGTCAAATGTGCTCCAAAGAACTTCGGATATGAGAATACAGTGAAACTTGGGAAAGCCGGACGCTTTGTAAACAGGATCTCGCGTTAAAACGGAAAGCCGCACGAAAAAAAAAAAGTGCGCATAGTTAAGGAATTTTACTATGGAAAAAAAACTTGGATAAGGCGCGATTCTCTTTATTGGTTAAAGAGGACGATTTTTCCAGAAATCCCGCTTAAGAAGAAAAAGGCTCTTTTGAAGGCGAAATCGGCATGGTCAAGACCCAAAACTCCGTGAGATTGTTGCAAAAATGCATTAAAACCATTCCCCCCTGCCTCAGTTCGCGTAGCCGCGTGTTCACCCGCAATTCTGCTCGGATTTCTATGAATGATAGTTCGGATAATGGACAAGAGGAGTGTCCTTAGCCAAAGACAAAAAAAGAGGCTCAAAAAGAAATATGTAGGCGCTCATTGAAGTGAAACTGTAATTTGTAAACAGCTAAAATAACAAACATCACTAAATTCCTCGCTATTCCAAATCCTCTAGTGAACATCCCCACAACGGTGGTGTATAGCTCTCGGGACCATGCATGCAGGACAAAACTGTAATATGCAGTAAAACAATGGTCTTTATATCGGAATTTACTTCTTTATCGGATAAGGAGTACAAAACGACGATTATAATTAAGTCCGGCTTATCCAAGTTTCACTGTATTTGATTTCTTGACTCCTCGGGCTCTTGGCCACCGCGTACACTACGCAAGCCTCGTGCAGGAGCGTGGCCTGTTGTAACTATAAGCGCATGTGACTTATATGCAAGCGCATGAGCTTTGTGTACACACTTGTGAAAAGTCGGCCGGCGTCGCAGACCTTAGTTATGTATTATAGGTTTTTCTATAGAAGTATAGATTTTGTAGCTTCAGGTGGGAGCCCCCTATAATACAATTGATTCTTTTAAAATAAAAAAGAGGTTGGTATGGTAACCAGAGCAAGGGTAGTTACTATATGCGCTTGAACAGTTGTGTTAAGTTCCTCTCTATTTAAGTGAAGCTTATTTTCCCTTGTCTCCTGACTTGAAAAATTAATTTACACTACAAGCCTCTTTTCTCTTTCAATCTCTGAGGTTACTTTGCCAGCTATGTCGTCAGAGTCCCTATTCTAATACACGAGTGGATGTAGGCTCAAAACAGCTACTAACCGAACCACTATAAAAATCTGTTTTCGTATACACTCCTCAGAAAGAGGACACTGAGTCCAAATCCTTTTTTTCTTTTCAGGAATAGCTCAAAAACAGTAAATGGAACCTTAATGATGACTGGATGGTATTTATAGCACTTCCTCAATTTCATCCGATATATTTTAAACTCGAATTGAAGGGTTCATTATTGTTGCCTTAACTGTTTTATCTTTTTTGGCCACTAAGTAGTGAGGAATGAAAAAAGCCCCTTGGGAGTGAAAGCAAGAGATCTTCAAGTAATGCTCCTTTACAGAAATTGAAGCTCGTTCAAAAAGTCCTATATGCGGTAACACATCAAACTATCAACTTGAAATGGTGAAATCAAGAGTAAAAAGATATTTGCATTTGCAGTCGCGTGAGGTGAGGACATTTTACGACTGAAGATGCCTTTTTCTTTGAACAGTCATCAAAAATTAATATTAGAGCGCCTGACTCTATATTTTTAATCTGGATCCAAACCATGATATATCTCATCCCCAGGGAGATGGAGAAGACCAACTGACGATTAATCGGAGTTTGTCGCACAATTATACATTTAGACTGGGACCGTAGAGACTTGCGCCCTTGGACTAGATTGAGGCAAATCCAGGGGCATACATTACTGATGAAGAGCTGAACGAGAATAATCCATACTTTCTGTGCGACGGAGACACAAATTTTAAAGCTAGTGATAAGCTGGACGAAGAGCTGAACGAGAATAATCCATACTTTCTGTGCGACGGAGACACAAATTTTAAAGCTAGTGATAAGCTGGACGAAGAGCCTATCTTCATTTCGGATGACGGCGAAGTCACTTCCGACTTTGCGTAAAATATATGCGAGTGAAGTTTGGAGTAGTCACCATACATTCCTGCGTTTCTGATCGGTTGTGATGTGGGGATCTTTCGCTCTCTTGTATTAGTGTGGAGTTGCACCTCGTCGGAAAGATTTCATATATATTTGCATAAAAAAGTACTAAAATGTTAAGATGTGGACCTGGACCTCGGGTCCTGTTGTAATTTGACCGCGGCTGTTGCAGAAGACTCAAGTTCCGCGAAACTTAAAGACCCGTCATTGCCTTCCTATTTGGGCCATTTTTCTTAGCGGTTTTAAAGCTGAACCCCCGCCGCCGGAGAATTGCTCCCTTTTTTGATGTTCAAAATAGGAAATAATGAAGGAGTTTAAGTGCACGTGTGTATGCCTGGCTTCATGAATTAACCACATGACTGAAATTGAGGACTGGTCACGTGATAGTGAGTAAGATTCCTCTTTGTGAATGTGATCACGTGTCGCATGACGTATCCCATCCTATGCAGGCCGCAGATTTTCAATTATAGTACTGCGTGTATTCTATTTAAGTTTACACTATGGCTAGCTATGAACGCTCACTAACCAGTAACGTGGGTACACCATTCCCGGGACGGTTTATAGCCGGGACAAATTCTACATATAAACCCGCACTTTCTAATATATGCACACTTGTATTACCCGAAGATGTGATTGCGAATCCAGATTGTACAAGCTTTGAGCGATAATGCGCCTACAAATATG
>JAKTWD010000922.1:0-13247 GCA_030581935.1 Metschnikowia corniflorae
ACACTCATGATGCAGCTCCAACAGCAGGGAGGGAAAGGTACTCAAAACTCACTGCAGGTGCCAAGACAACTCAATGGTCAAGCTAATCAGGCTCCACAGCTTGCTTCGCACTTCAACGCCTTGAAGTTAAGCGAACGGAGCAAAACATCGACACCACCCCCACCGGGTCTTTTTGCCAAGAGTCAGGATCCTTTGGGGCAGCAGCAAGGCTCACAAGGTCCGCCGTCGTCCAGTTCTCAGTTGTTAACTCAATTGATGAGCGGGAAGAAATGAGCGGGGATGCATCATATTGACTACTTACATACCAAAAGTGATGCCTAGCATTTCTAATTCATAATACATATCATAAAAGTCATCTGGTACCGTGCATGCACTATCGAGCACGAGTCTCGGGTATATAGAAAACGCACTGAGTCGGGCATCAAATACGGTGTCTGACCTAACTAGCTGTTTTTCAAGGCAGTATTAATCAAAGAGCATTGCGACTCGCTGAACACATCCATCTTCATCATGCGCTGAAGTCTTGTGCTGAATGCAGAATGGGTAATTTTAACCGAGTGCTCACGCAAAAGTCGAAACTTGATAAAAAGCAATACATGGGCTCTGATCAAATTTGCGTTGGGGGCTTTCGACTCGGGTGGAATACGGTCCGCATACTCAATCGATGAAATGACGCACTTACTCATAGATAGATCCCACATCTTTGTCGTATGCATCTTCTTGAGTTTCTCACGGTAGTACTCGTCCGACTTTTCCTCCAGTCTCATTTTGTTCAGTATGGCTTCAATTGTCTTCGAGAGCGAGACTGAGTCTCCAAGCAGCTTAGTGAATTCTTGAAGTTGCGCAGCACGCTCCTCAGCTCCATTGGGGTTGACTTTCTCCAACGCTACCAAAAATTCACCTGTTTTGACCTTCTCGAGGATTTGGTCGAGTTTCACACTGACCCCTGTCTTCGCTTTGATGTATTGAGCGATGGCATCTGCTCTTTTTGGCACATTCACCTTTATCAAGCAGTAGCCATCGACCATGGCCTTGAATACTGTTGGCGTCCACAATGAGGTGTATTCATGTCCACCAATCTGGGATGGGTTTTCGTGCATTCTTGGAATCTGACTATGAGCGGGAGTTTGTGCTTGTGGTGCTGCGACACTATCGCGAATAGACGAATTGGGTGCGTCCGATACACGCTGAGAAGTTTGATTGCCCACAATTGTGGGGCTGTTTTTTGTGCGTTTCGTTTTATCATGCTTGGCCACAGGAACGACACTAGTATTTGCGTTCGGGGGGAGAACGTGAGAATCGCCAGTTCGAAGCGGCATTTGAGCCATTTGTGGGTCTGATAGCAGTGGAAATGCCGCCACATTCTCCCCGAGACCATGTTTAGTGTGAGGCCCCGGCACCGGTCTTTTTTCGAAAGCAGCGGGTAGGGGTGGTGATACACGAAAACTGTGAGAACTTTGGAGACCTTGCAGACCATGGGGCATGAAGGTGTCATTGACCTCAGGTGTATGTTGCGCGTCTACATCGATATCAATAACCCTTGGTACACCGTCATTGTATGTGGATTTGCCATCTCTCATTGCCGCAGGACCGGATGGAAATTTGAAGGGAATGGTAGCATTGTTAGGCGCGGACATATCACTTTTGGTGTTTGATTCAAATGATGATTTGCGACTCACATTTTGCGCCCGTCTACGTGCCAATTGCCTCTTCTTGAATGCTTCAACCTCCTCGTGATAGTTAGAAGATGGTTCCCCCTCGCTTCCATAGACGCGACGATGGAGAAGAAAGAGATGGTATCGGCCCTTGAGTTCGTGCTCATTGAGTGATACTCCAGTTAGACGGTGAAACTGTGTTTGAATCTCAGTCCAAGGCACCGTCTCATACTGTGCTTTCCTTTCTTTGATTGAAGACGCTACCAGACGGAAACTCTGGATGTAGAATTCGTAGTTATCCATAGTGCGATGAGACAAACCGTAATGCATACAGAGAGTTCTTGCCTCGTCATAACTCATCATGACATTATACCGCTCGTGAAGTGCGGCTTGAATTGCGTACTCAGGCAGATCCATAGATTCTGCTGCTGCATTGATGATACAGCGAACGTGATCTTTACTCCATTTGGAAAACTGGGCGAAGGAACTTCTTTTCTTTGATTTGATTTCCGAACCCGTTCTGGGTGTATTTAGTGCACTTTCAGTTGGGAAATGATCCTTGGTCGAACCCAGTGCCGTATCATTTGGTGAATTGTGAGTTGTAGACCCATTAACACCACTTTTTCGAGCGATGGCTTGGATAAGGGAAGCATTCGAACCTTGATAGGTAAGTTTATCTTGGATGTTCGGTGTGATATGCTGAGTTGTGGGTAGCGGATATTCCCCATTAATTTTTGCGCTCGGTACTTTTCCGCCGGATTGTGTGAGCAGTGGGTTTCCACTATTGCTACTTTCTGCGTCAGGCAACTGCTTTGAGTCAGATTGCCCCACGTTGATCTCAAAACTAGATGGAAATTTAGGTTTTTTAGTCACCCGCGAGCCAATCAATTCTGGATCCGCCAGAGAGTTTTGGCGCTTTGAGGGAATCTGCGAGTGATTGTCGGTAGTTCGGAATTCACCTGACACCGGATGTTCGATTTCGAGGACCTCTATGTCAGGATTCGCATTGTCAAGATCTGCTTCCTCCGCTAACTCACCTGCAGCTTGCTCTTTGGTAGCCCCCCGATCATCATTCCCGTATGCGGCCAGCGCGTTGGGTGTAGATGCAGTATTTGACACATTTGTGGCTCTCAACGTCGGATCTGCCGTTCCTTTTTCCCCTTGGTGTGACAGGGACGATGCAGAGCCTACGTTCGTAATCACGTGTATCTTCCCTGCCTCGAAAGATCCAGAAGAAGGAACGGATTTTCTGGGTCTATTTCTTTGCTTATCCGGACCATTTTCTGCCTGAATGGTTTGAGGAACAACGGCTTTTTTCGGAACAGGCGTTTTCTTCTTTACGCTGCTTTTGATGGTAGCCCACTCATGGAGCGAGCCCGCCGCGTTTTGGGCCAAATTCTTATTGGCCTCTCCCCTCATGTCCTCTACAACTATTCTCATACCTAGTAAATCAGTCGAAGAAATCATTAAAGCATGAGCGATTTTTCCGCCCGACTCGGCGCTCAAACTCAAGTTTCTTCTCAAGACTTTCAAGCCATTATGCCGCGCGTAGAGATCATCAAGCTCAAGTTTGGCCTCAACTTTTGGCATCAACTCTGCAAACTCCTCCAAGGGCTTACGATCACTCAGATTCCACAGACTTTTGGACACATGATAGTAAGTTTTTATCGCGATGTATTCATAGCGTAGTTGGTCAAACTCGTACAAATCATTGAGGCTTTGTCTGGACTCGAGATCCTGATCCCGTGCACTTTCTCGAAGCCGGCGGTAATGCAAGTCGAGTGCTTCCCACTCTTGCAAGTAGCTTCGTAGTTTAGTTTTCAAAGCACTGGACATGTGTTTGTGTTTGTGTTTGTGTTTTTGTGTTTTTGCACCCAAAACTGATTCTAACAGAGCCTCAAAATTTGGTGCCTGGTGCCTTTCGCTCGAAACCCCTTGAGGAAGAACCGAGCCAAAAACCCGTGTTTTTTCCGCCCATTTTTTTTCGTGGGCACCATCCACGGGGCCGGCGTCGCGCCCTTGGCCCCGGTCGCCCCAAACACATATCTGAGATGAGAAGTGAAGATGTGAGATAATTGGGTAGTACAATGGTAGTTTCTGAAAAATTGACGATTATGATTGAAGTGAACGTGTGTAAATTTCTGATGTCACGCTTTACGTAATTTTTATCGATCATGATCTGAGAAATAATCACTCTTATAATTGAAATAGCCTTATGTTTTCGTTTGGCCCTATTTTTTCCTCGCGCGCAGTGGGGCCCGCCCCGGCCCCAGCATATGTGGACTATTGTTTCAAGCGTATGTCATTCCCAAGATGGAAGAAAAATTTGCCTTTTTTTATGAGAATTGACGATATGTGACTCTGATCGTATGTGAAATTTTATATTTGTAAAAACTCGACGTCTAGATGCTCCTACTGGCAAAACGTTCACATAAGATTTGTCTCAAAACGACAGGGGAGTGGTCCTCGAAAACGCGTTTTTTAAAGAGTTCCTGCATTTGTTCCCGCGTTCGCGATATAATTCGTAAAATTGACCACTCATTCCAAAGAACGCTCCATGGATCTGAGGTCCAGTTGAAATTAGAATTTTTTTTGTATCACTCTTGTTTAAAAAACCACAAACTGTCATGCGGTACGATATATTTCTGAGCTCTATATACAAGATGTGACCTGCGTACATTTGGCACAAAGGTCTTGCTCACTTTTCGCATTGTATTTCCAACAGCGCGGACATTTGCATGCATTTGAAGCTCGTATATCTCCCCGATATTTTCCTTGGGGTGTATCTCCATTGAAACTATGGCTAGATGTAGCTTCAAGTATCTTTTCTGAAGGATGGAGAAGATTTACTTTTGAAACAAGAAAGTAATCGTCCAAGTATTCTTCATGGGTCTTGAGAATTTTGTAAAGTTTTCCTTCAGGCAAGATTGTCACCTCAGCCTCGAGTTTGTTTTTAAACAACCCCTCGAGTCTGAGGCTCTCGAAAGATTTGGCCAAAGAGTCACGAACGGTCCAGATATTCTGCATTTCTTCCTCGATTTCGTTACTTTCACAGTATTTGGGTATTGCGAAATAGCCCCATGGGGCCATGAAAGGAGAAACGCATGACTCAAACTTGAGGCCTCCGTCCAATGCATCCCACACTTCCTGCGCTAGAAGGGGCTGGATAGGGGCCAAAAGACCGAGATAGGTTTTGAGGGTTTGGAGCAACACTGTTTGCACCCCTCTTCTTCGGGGAGAGTCCTTGGCGTGAGTGTAAAGACAGTCCTTACATATGTCGAAGTAAATGGCACTCAAGTCACCAGACATATGAGCGTTGATTTCTCTCACGATCCTTGAGTAGTTGTGATTTTCGTATGCTGCAGTCACCGATTGCTCCAACTTGTGCAAGCGAGAGAGTACCCATTTATCGAGGTGGCTGAGGTCGTTGTAGTCCAGTGGCGTTTTGAAATCTTTGAGATTTCCGAGAATGAACTTCATTGTCACTCTGAGCTTCTTGGTATTTTCCTGTACTCTCTTCAACACCTCAGAGCTCACACTGATGTCTTGAGTGTAGTTGGACGAGGCAACCCAGAGGCGCAACCCGTCGACGCCGAGAACAGGAATAGGGGATTTATTACCTCCGGCAATGACTGTGGATGGGGCAATCACATTCCCTTTAGATTTTGACATCTTGTCGTTTTCTTTGTCTAAGGTGAACCCGTGGGTGATGATCTTCTTGAAAGGTGCGATAGCCTTGAAAGACTTTCCGTCACCAGAGGCTATGATCCTGTTGAGTAAAGAGGATTGGAACCATCCACGGTGTTGATCGCTTCCTTCGAGGTAAACGTTGGCCAAAGGTTCTCCGCTGCCTGCGTTCAGCTCGTTTACCAAAGTTGTCCAAGATGTGCCCGAGTCGAACCACACGTCCATGGTATCCTTGCCCTTATAATAAAGAGACCCATCTATACTTGACGGCAACCATCTGGAGATATCCTTTTCTTCGACAAACCACTCGTCAATGCCAAGCTGTCCGAGCTTTTCCACGATAGTACGAACAACCTCCATGTCCTCTAGAGGTTCGTGTGTTTCCTTGTTGTATACCATTGGAAGTGGTACACCCCAAACACGCTGCCTCGAGATACACCATTCATTTCTGTTCTTGACAAATGCCGAGAGCCTGTTTCTGCCACTCTCGGGCACAAACTTCACGTTTTCTAACAGTTCCAACGCAGTTGCTTTGATCTTGTCCACATTCACAAACCACTGCGGCGTGGCCCTTTGGATGACCGGAGTGTTCGACTTCCAGTCGTACGGATACGAGTGGGTGTGCTTGTTGGTGCCTTTATAAAGCATGTTGTGCTCCTCGAGGATCTCAATGACCCGTTTGATGGTTCCGTTATGCTGGATGTGTTTTTCTGCAAGCTCGTGAAATCCCACCGAAATTTTGCTTTTGATATAGTGGCCCTTTCCGTCAACTGCGGATACAATTGCAAGCCCATGTTTTCTCCCAATAACGTAATCCTCCATTCCGTGTGCAGGGGCGTTGTGAACAATTCCCGTACCCGCTGAAGATGTCACATGGTCCCCGTGAAGAACAGGAAACCGTTCATCTGTTTGGCAACTCTCGTTGCGGTATGTCAAGCCCTCAAGCTCGGAGCCTAGTATGCTGAAATCTGTTCTTGAGTATCCCAGGTCAAGGGCGAGAATCGAGTCCGCAAGATCCTCGGCAACCAAGACCTTTCTCCCTGAGTCCCTGTTTTCAAGGGCCGTGTAAGCAATATCTCGGTTGATGCAAATAGCTTTATTGGCAGGAATGGTCCAGGGAGTAGAAGTCCAAATAAGAAGATTCACGTTGCCGCCGAGCTTCGACACCAACTCACAGTCATCAAGAGGGAACATTACGTATATACTTACCGATTTGTGCTCGGGGTTATACCTCAACTCTGCCTCGGCCAACGCGGTTTGGTTTTCGCAGCCCCACCAAACGGGCTTGAGCTGCCTGGACAAAAGCCCGTTCTCCATCAATTTGAGAAATACCTGAAGCTGGCGTTTTTCGTACTCCCCGGACATCGTCACGTAGTTGTCGTTGAAATCTGCCATGATCGCAAACTCTTTGAACTGCGCTTTCTGTTTCTCGATCATACTCAGCGCCAACATCTGACATCGCCTCCGAATTTCGGGGGCGCCCAAATTCTCGTCGTTTCCTACAGCTTTCTTCTCGATCGGGAGCCCGTGGCAGTCCCAGCCAGGGATATAGTTTACTCTCGAATTTTTATGCAACAACTCAAATCTGTTGACGATGTCTTTCAAGATTTTGTTGAGCGAATGTCCCAAATGCAAATCTCCGTTTGCATACGGAGGCCCATCATGGAGCACAAAGTCTTGAGAATACCCCTCTCGGCTCTTTTGCCAGCGGTAAAGATCCTTCCCGGTCGTGTCTAGAAGCTTCTTACGTTCTTCTTCATTGGGCAATTTCGGCGAGAACGACGTCCGAGGTAGCAATAGCGTGGTGGAAAACAGCGGCGGTTTCTCCTTGGCGTGCTTGGCCGAAGCCAGCGAGATATTTCGAAGGAATTGCATCACCCTATTTTACGAGAACTCGATCTACCGTATCAATGTAGATATGCGAATGCACAGTGCACGTGGTGTACGGATCTGTGACATGGTTAGCTATAGAACAGTTGTATTTCATCGTTATATAAGTCATCGGATACACGAGTGTGCCAGTAATAAATAGACAGGAGGGCGAGTACCGTAGTTTTAGTTCTTGCCAATAGACTTGACCAACTCGATGTACTTCTCGGTGGAGAAGGACTTTGGTCTCTCAATTGGCAAGCCAAGGCCACGGTCGAGAATCAACTGGGGCAACACACCGAACGCTCTGGAAACACCAAACAAGACAGTGTAGAAGGACTCCTCGGTCAAGCCGTAGTATTGCAACAAGACACCAGAGTGCGAGTCCACATTGGGCCATGGGTTCTTGGTCTTACCGTGCTTGGTCAAGACGCCTGGAGCGACCTCGTAGATGTTCGATACCAACTTGAACAACTCGTAGTCGGGCATGTGCTTCAAGGCAAACTCTCTTTGGGCGGTGTAACGAGGGTCGGTCTTTCTCAAGACGGCGTGGCCGTAACCGGGCACAACTCTACCGGAGTTAAGAGTGTCCCACAAGTACTTTTCGATGGCCTCCTTGGAGTGGTCTCCGTGCAAGTCCTCCTTCAACTTGAACAACCATTCTAACACCTCTTGGTTGGCTCTGCCGTGCAAAGGACCGGCCAAACCGTTCAAGCCGGCAGCGAGCGACAAGAAGGGCGAGGACAAGGCAGAACCCACCAAGTGGGTAGTGTGTGCAGACACGTTACCACCCTCGTGGTCGGAGTGGATCGTCAAGTACAAACGCATCAACTCCAAGAACTCCTTGTTCTCGCCAAAGCCGAGCAAGGTAGCCAAGTTGGCACCGTAGTCCAAGTCCTTGGAGATGGCACCACCCAATTTACCGTCGTGGAACACGTTTCTGTAGATACGAGCAGCGATGTTGGGCAACTTGGCCAACAACTCGATCGAGTCCTCGTAGGTGTATTTCCAGTAGTCAGCCTTTGGCGCACCCTTGGCGTAGGCCTTGGCGAACTGCGACTCGGACTCCAAGGCGGTGACAGCGATGGAAAATTGCGCCATTGGGTGCAAGTGAGATGGAGAGCGGTCGATCAACTCCTCGACATGCTTGGGCAAAGCGGATCTAGCAGCCAATTCCTCAGAAAGAGCCTTAACTTGGGCGTCAGATGGCACCTCGCCGGTCAACAACAACCAGAACAAGGCCTCAGGCAAAGGCTCGGCGCCGCCAGCAGCCTTGGGCAACTCCTTTTGAATGTCTGGGATGGTTCTGCCTCTAAAACGGATTCCCTCAATAGGGTCCAACACAGAGCCCTCCCAAACGAGACCCTTGATACCACGCATACCACCGTAGGCCTGCTCTAAAAGAACCTCGCCAATAACCTAAAGCATTGTTAGTATCTCGAAAAATCCCGTTGTTATAGTGTTTCAGTGATGTCATCATTCGATCTGGTGCCTGGCCCGATATTGCAGTGCACGCGCATCAGGTGCAGCACGCGCACCGGGCCAGAATCCTCGGCGAATAAAGTCCGACGCCGAGGCCAGCGGCATCACATAGTATGCATTTAGCCGCCGGCAATGGTCATTACTTGAGCTCCTTGATTTTCAATCAGTTCGGTGAAAACAAAGTCAAGAGAGTTGATACGTTTTCAACGAACGACACACCTCACAGATGTTCTCGCATGATGGGGTGGTTGTGGGGAAACAATGGCACACCACATATAGGAAAAAAAATACATACGGTTTTACCATGCTCTTTCTTCAATTGCTTGACTTCTTCGGCCTTCTCAGGCAAGATCTCGGCCAAACGAGCTTTCAAAGTCTAATAAAGTTAGTATTTGAACAAGATGGGTAAAATTGTTTTCTAATTATGACATACTGGCTCGGTGGCATAGGTTCTGACACCTAAAGATCTTCTCAAAGCAGAACGCTGGATAGAACGGATCGCAGACATCGTTTCCAAATTTTGTGTTGTTTCGAATAGACGGAGTAAATATGTCTGAATCCAAAGACAAAAAAATCTTTTATAGCGAGGGCCAGGGAATTTGCCTTATATAACGGCGACTGGCTTGGAATGGGAAGGAATTACGTAAAAATCTGCACACTCGATCCTCGGAAATGAAACGCGCCAATCACAGCGTGCACGGATGCACCGGCGCGGTCGTGGCACACCCTCGAAATCGCACTCAAATTTTTCACCCCGGATTTGGCCGTGCTTTGCCGAGGCCCACCTCCGGAAAAAGCAACAATGCCATTTGCACACACACGCCTATTTCATTCTGTTCGATATTTCTTTTGTGATAGTTCATGTGCACAAAAAGAAATCTGTAACTTGATTTCAAAAAAGTCTTGGCTTCATGGAGGGCGCCGTAGGTGTGCATGGCTTGTTGCTTGGACCTGCAGGTGGCTGACCCCAGATTTCGGAGTTGGCGAATGAGAGCGTCGGTCATCACGCTCCTGTGAAAAATACATGAGTGGCCGCGCTTAGCAAAAGACATCACGCGCGATCGGGCCTGGAGGCTCAGAGGAATGTAACCATAATTCTGCACCGTAACAACCAAAAGAATCGGGAAATTTACGATCTTAGATCTGGTGTGTGTTCTCACAATTACTGTCGATATGGGAATAGTAAACTATCACTTTCGGGAGAAAACTAGCACGGCTCTACTGTAGAGGCCTTACAAAATGTGAGTGCTGATTGGTGCTTTTGGTGTGGGGCCTTGTCTCAGGCAGCAGTATTGCCCGGCTAAATTTGATGCACTGCCTGTGTGAAATTGCTCCGAAGAAATGAAACAGTCCACACTTTTCGTACCACGCTTCCTATCTTAGACGTTCTTATGCGATATCGTTTAGCATATAGTCTCTAGATTTACAAAATTACACTTGTAAATGAAAATTTTTGTTGAATTGATGGGTTTTTCTAATGTCTTGTTGTGGCACGATTACGCGAAGTGCCGCACATTCTTCCGCACATCAACGCTTGCGGTGCCAGGTGCGGTGCCAGGATAACATTCTTGGCCCATTAATTTAACTTAAGATATACCAAGTAAAGGGAAAGCAAAGCTTGCTTTGTTAGTGGGCAAAGGAAGATATCATGTTTTTGCAAAACGATCAATTCATCGTCAGTACCTTGATTGTTTGGTGAACACACCCAGCTCCGGCCGAGCCGCGTTGGTTGCGAGCTGGCTCAAAACGCCGCAGCTTGAGCGCAGGCGGTTATGCATTCGCGAGACGCTGGGGCCACGAATTAAGTTGTGGGGGTGATGTGAATCCACTAAAACTTCTCTGCATAGAGCTCGAGTCCGAGACTCGGAGATTCGTACTTTTGTGGGGACAAAATACACAGTCTACAAGTCACGTTTCTTTTTTGTATGGGCTATGATTCTATTGTTTGATGGATAATTGTGGGGTCGATCAGTAACTGCTACTGGGTACGAGACGGACAACAATGAAGAGTTGTACTGATTAGAAATAAAAGTTTTCTTACCTCGATCGGCTTTTGAATTCTCCTTTTTGCTCACTGTACTATACGCTTTTCACGACTCACGAAGCCACATATGGTTGGTCATATGTGGAGCCCTACATGGGTGGCCAGCCCTCAGGCCGGGTAACCACGCTGGCAATGTGTGCGTCTACCAATTCTCAATGGCCGTATAAAAACTCACGGCGTCAGCGCGGTACCAGCTCCACCTTATGGGAAAATATCTCCACATATGTGCCATATCTAGATATAGGTGGTAAACGAAACCCATAAATGAGTTGGTTGGCACTTGTGCCCAGAGGTCTGCAGAGGTGGTGTCATAGACAAATGTGCCACTACCTTTGATGGCGTCTAACATTCTTTACTCTATTTTTTTCTATTTATGCCTGAAGCTCGCCGATGAGTTTGGCAGCTTCAGGTCCTATACCTGAATTTATCGCCGGGCACCTTTTTTTATAAGCGCAGTAGTTGCATATCGAGGGATCGTCCGTTGCAATGGGTCGTCTTGTTCCATTCCACAACTTGCACGATTGAGTGATCGCCTCTTCAATTTCTTCGATGTTGAAGGGATAGTGTTTCCGAGCAATGATTTTTTGGCTCAGAGGATTGTGATATTCCACGCATATCGACGAAGGCTCAAACGCCTCGTAGATGTTGAAAGCCTGGCCAGCTCTTGCGCACACATACCGAAGAGTGAGAGGTGTCTTCCACTGGGCGAACAATGGAGCCACGTCGATGTTGATCATGTCTAACTCACTGCCATAATGTAGCAGAACAAGAAATTCGAATTGTTCCTTTGTGAGAAAATCAGATAACGAGTAGTTGCGGGTTTGGCCTTTGTGTTCGTCATACCCTGGAAAGCCGAGAGACTCGCCTTTAGCCAAACGAATCATATCCAAAATCAAGACTCTGAAATTAACAATTATCAACTCGGTGGCGAGGGCAATGCTCAATGGCTCATCTGGATCGACTCGGCGCCTTCTCATATTTTCGAGACAGCTCTCGTAAGCAAAGTCTGCGTCTTTGGAAAGATTATCGAGAAAAACCGCGTAATACATACATTGGATTTTGGCTCCATCAACGGCCAGCGCCTGACTCGGGATGCTGTTCAGTTTCCTTGTCTTCACGTCTCTCATGTGCAAAA
The DNA here is from genome assembly GCA_030581935.1 of Metschnikowia corniflorae. NCBI lineage: Eukaryota > Fungi > Ascomycota > Pichiomycetes > Serinales > Metschnikowiaceae > Metschnikowia > Metschnikowia corniflorae. Next base: position 11,873 of record JAKTWD010000922.1, read on the forward strand.
AATACTTCTGTGAGAGTTCCGTCATTATTCGTTTGGCCCTAGGTAATTCCACAGTGAGGTCCATCATTTCGGAAGGTTCAAACGCTGGTACTTCCTCAGAAAAGCTTTCCGCAAAAGTAGCGTCTTCATCAACTTCGTCAAACAGCTCTCTTGCATCAAACGTGTCGATTCTCACTATATCCGCGATACCATTAACAAGTACACCCTCTTTCAAATCAGCGCAATTTGTCACTAGTTGTTCCAGATTTAGATCAAGAAACCCATGGACGTATAGTTCCCTCGCCATCTTTGTATGGCTGGCACAAACTGAGCGATAGACCGTTTGTTCGACCCAATCTTGCGCAAACTTATACGCATCTTTCGTTTTTACGAGCTCTGCTCTCGTTTCCTTTGAGTGGCCCGCTAAAAGCTCTTTGAGCTGTGACTTCAAAGACACAACCTCGCGTTTTGGGTGCTCCTCAAGCTCTAGTTTCGCGTGGTATTTCGTCCCGGCTTTCATGCTGGCCAGAGGCGGCAGGCGGGGCAGCCCGGCATAAATTTCATAAAAACTTTTGAGCTCGCACCACGCGTTGGTAAGCAATTTCGAGACTGACAATCTGGGTTGTGTGATGTAGCTCTTGTCGTCATTAACAGCTGAATGGTACTGGAAGGCACTTGGTAAATGAGTGAGAGGAGGCACTTCCAAAAGCTTATCAGGCTGGAGCCCGAACGTGTTCAAAACGCGGGCCTCGTGGTCATTTGGTGGTTCCATTTGCTTTTCTTCATGCGGGAGAAATGTTTTAACCATTTCCCAAGTCGTCGCTCGATCCAGTAGGTGAGAGTCTACTTTGGAAATCTGCTCATTTTGAGGGATTCTGAACTTAACTACTCGTGTCTTTGCTGGAGATTGGGTCGACGAGTATTGTCGTTTCTTGGTGAGTCTTATGAAGTTTTGCCGTCCGCCAATAGAAGCTTTGCTATTGTAAAGCACGTCTATACATTTCATCAGTAAGACGCCCAAGCCGTGCCAGCAAAAGCTCTTTAGACAAATTTATGATGTTTAAATGCAATTTATCAACTTGCTATCTCTTTTAGCTATTTAAAGTGTGATTTTTGAAAAATGCCTGTCATAATTGTAGTGGCTAAGATGCATCGGGATTGAAGCGCGTCTCGTGCATGTTTAGCAATCTGGGAATGCAGGAAGCGGCCAATGGAGGTTGCAATTAACACCGGCGAGGCATTCATAGTTTGTGTAAAATTTGTTTCCAAATACGTTTCAGTATATGTTAGACGAAAGGCAAGGGAAATTTTTGTGAAATTATTAAAATCTGGAATTTGGAATTTACCGGCCGCTTTTTGCTGAGTGGAGATTCGGCAAGCTTTAATTAAGCATCTT
>JAKTWD010000923.1:0-13222 GCA_030581935.1 Metschnikowia corniflorae
AAAGTCGCAGGCGACGGTCTTCACCATCAGGACATATATGCATCCGATGAGTGAGTTCAATAATGACAAGGAAGCCGCGTTTCGACTCAGGGGCAGTCTTGAGAAGTTTCCCGAGGATATGGCTCGTTACAAGACTCTAACGCAGACCAAATCGGCTGTCTTGAGGTACCTCAATGAGCTACTCGCTTGAGGGGTTGATATCCTCTTTTGCCTCCTCCCAGATTTCGACATTTTGTTTTGCCCAGGCAATAAATATTTTGTTATAATTAAGAAGAATCTTGAACATCAATGTAAGCTCGCTTTTGCGGAACTTCTCGGCATTCTTGCTCAACTCATCAACAATGTAAGAGACATCCTGCAACATGATGCCCTGGCATATTTCAAGTGTGCTCGGGCGCTCTTGCAACAGTTTGATTTTCTGCTTCCTCGATAACTCGGGGTTCTGGTCCACGAGATCAGAAACGTATTTCGTGAGCTTTTTCACAGATCCAATACCAGGCATAAATCGGCTCTTTGAAGTAGGACCATTTATATTGAAGAATTGATCACATGAAATTAACAAGAACGGCGCTAAGTGTCACGATATTGAACGAAGGCCAGATGTGTGTAGTTCAGAGCCTCGATTGTGACCGTGAAAATCAACCATAATTCCCGAAAGGATTGTTATAGCCAATGGTCTTGGCGGATTGAGTGGCATAGCACCATAGTAGACACCGCGAGATGAATATGCTTATGAATACACGATGAGTGATATGAAAAGGAAAGAATCACGAGCACTCAAATGTTATGTCCACCATAAAGTGCAAAGGTGTTGAGAATCTTCAGTATTCTGAACACGATTCAAAGCAGATGAACTTTCAGCTAAACAAAGCATTTCGTTGCTAAAAAGTGGAATTGAGCACGGCTTTTGTCGTGTTTTGCCACATCATAACCATTTTCAGGTCTGCCTTTGCATCAAGAAGTCAATTCAACAAATCACTGACTCTTTAAGACTTATTTTATGGGAGTCTTCGTGAACTCGACCCGGAGTTTATTTGGTCATCGTTCCCGAAGCGCTTTTTCTCTTGATCCAGAATAGAGTCTGCATGCAAATTGACAGAGGGGGCGTGCCCAAAACCGGGTTCAAATTGGATGCTTCCAAGGTGTTTAATCGGTAAAAGAAGGTAAATACAGCAGATATTGTTGCATTTTGCTGGACTGAGCTTCTCTTTGATTCGTCGGGATTTTTCTTCGAACACTTGCAGTAAACCTTTTCTTCGAATGAAAAGTTATGTCGGGGCCTCTTAGGGTAAGACAAGAGGGAGTATGGACAACTAAGAAATTCCGGGGTAAACATGGCTAAGAAACAAGTCAGTGGGGCATCGCACACTACGAACGGCCACTCTCCCTGCCACTTGTCTACCAGCCTTAACCGCCAAGACCATGCGTTTACGGTTGGACTATGGTCTGCTATGGGGAGGGAGGGAGGAACCGCTCCACGTGAGCCTTGGGGCGACGGCCTCTGAGGCAATAAGACTAACCGAATAGGACTGATCGAATAGCGCCAATTGAACACTGGCGGTGTGAGGTGAACCGAAGCTTGGGGTAATTAGTCCAAGGAGAATCGCCGTCAAAGATATTAGGGTAAAAGCAAGATCGCACAAGGGAGTGTCGCAACATAGTGCTTCCAAGCTTCACCTGGGTTTGCTACCGTCCACCTTTGCCATGATTATAGCATACATTCCGTTTAAATCCAGCAGTGAGAACAAACAGGGTAGGCTCCCATTAAAACGTAGAGGCTTTTTAAAAATTTGCCCAAGGTTGCGAATATCACTAGATGGAAAAGTTCTGGGCAGCTAGTACAACGAAGAATGAATCGAGCGGAGTGCTCCCACGGCTCTTCATCATTCATCACAGTGATGTATGTCCCAGTGCATGATGCCAAGGAGCGCACGGCCCAACAGTGCCTCCTCTGTGGACAAAAGGTTAATCACCAGGCCATTCAAAGTCATTAATACAACTCTTGTGAAAATTTAGTGGAACCAAATCGGAATGACCACTAAGATGCACTTGAGTGAGATGCTTGCTTCAACAAATACCACTTACACCAACCGACGCAACCTCAAATGGTTCGTGAAGGTTGTACGAGAAGATAATCTAGAAAGAGTCGGGGACACCAAGAGGTTTCCACCTTTTTCCCTCCTTTTTGCTTCTGTTGGAAAAGACGAGCTTGAACTTGTGAAGACGGCATCTATGTGGTGCGGTACCGCTTGGTCATGTGGTACGTTGAGTTGGCGACTTCGAGTTGATATAGAAATCTGTCGATTGGGTCACCGGCTTTTTCATGTCAGATTCGATAAGGAATTTCAAGGAATTTGTGCGTCGAGTAGTGGATTCTTTGGTCATGTAAAGTTCACTGATCAGGTGATGACTTGATCATCAATATGAGTAATCATCAGCACAAGTCACGATAAAGATGAAGAATATCGACTTGATTATCAGTCAAGATGAGGTACCATCAGTACGATCAACCATCTACTTGGGTATGCATCAAAAAGACCATCGACGAAAGATTCATCACCATGAATGACAACCAAAAGATTCACCGTCAGACTTTCCATCAAATCGTTCAGCCATCGGCATTAACGAGCGTCCACACGCTTGACCATGAATACGAATAATCGTCAGCTCGAGTCAACGAAAAGCTTACCTACCCTAACAACAAGGAGGTGTCCACCTTTCTCCCTCCTGGCGAGACAAATGTCTCGGGCCTTGGGCCGGGCCGATGACACACAGCTCACTGAACAGAACGAGTTTTGTGCGAGAAGTTCCCATGAGGAATCCAAACTCAAAACTCCAGACTCCATCGAACTGTGTTTATAGAATATATAGTATTGCTGAGACCAAGACCGTAAAGATGCCGAACCACAGCACCCCTCAACATGATGTTTTTATGAAAAAAAAAGCTTCCCGGAGAAGGGGCTACACATATATCGCAACCATGGTGTAAAGTCCAAGTTGAGGCGTAATTATTAAGCCTTGTCAAAATGGCCCCACTCACTGCCTATTATTATTATGGTAGCGCGGCCACATGGATCCTTGTAATCATACTTCAGGATGTGACGTTCAAGGTGGGTGTTTTATCCGAGGTTCTATCAAAATGGCCTCTTCATCATCCTCTTTTAAATCTTTTTCACAATCAATTCCTCTGATTGACGTCCCTGAATCAATGAAGATAACCTGAGGCCCTGGGTTGCTACGCGCGCCCCAGTTGCACTAAAATCTGGGCCTCACTGGGGAAGGGCCAAGCCTCAGGCTGCCCAAACGCTTACAAGCACTACAACCATAGAAAATCTGCACGTTCACTCACCAAATAACCCTCTATTTCACCAGAGTATGTATTAAGTCATGGCGGGCCATGCTGATGGTGAATTACATAGCGAAGATGTGACGGTGCGACGAAAAACGGCTGCTCAGAGAGACAACAATCATATACTCCGGCAGCAGCAGATCGACTCATATAAAGCTGCTATGCTGAAGGAGGCAAGAGCACAAAGAAGCCGGCTACGACGCGGTGAATCTGCACAAGAAAAGGGGGAAGTAGACGAGGTGACGGTGGAGTCAGAAGATGAGAATGTATCTCCACGTAAGAAGAAGAAGGTGAACTTTGAATTGAGTTCAGCGGCCAAGAGCTATTTGGGGAGAGATTCTGTATTACGGAAGAAAGAATAGATTCACGGGGTAGCTTAAAAAACAGGGGGTTTCAATTGTGAATTTGAGTGGAGTTCTTGGTCCCTGCGTGTGTATTCAGGAGTACGTAATGATCTATCACGAAGATTGAAGCAGGAGAATTGATTAGCGTGCTTAATGCGTGAGAGTCAAAGCCACGTGAACACGCTTCCCTTCTTCGTACTAACCCTTCTTTAGTTAAATGAATGATACTAGGTGTGGAACCGATCAGTGAACCCGCGCAATCGTGAACAAATTGAAGTCCTTTAATCATTCAACAATAACCCCTTTATATTTCCAAGATCGGCTCGTTCGTAGCCGCTCAGACATCTAGCGATGAAATAAGCGTGATGTTGTCTCCCTTCAATAGAACCCTTCCCAACTCCTCTTTGGAACCATTTGCCGTCGAGATTTCCACTGCATCGTCGATAACCACGTTCATGAACTCATCAAAACCCCGTACTTTTCCCTGGATTCTCAGCTGTGTTTGTTCATAGAGCCAGATTGTGACTAGTGATTGTTGCAGTAAGTATTTGAAAATCAAGTTGATGGGCGGAAGAACTGCCTTTTTGCTTTTCACCGATGACATTAGAAATTATGGCGGATTCAAGTTCGAAACCTGAGCGTCTGTCAAACAAGGAAGTTGGATTCACAGCGAAGGAACCAGAAAGACTAGCTTTTAATGCGAAAGGACCAGAAAGGAATACCGAGAGAACGCGAAGAAGTCTAAGCTGTTAACTTGCGTTGGCCTTTATTGTGTCTGTCACCTCTGTGCTCGTTGCTCAACAAATGCAGTGACGGTAGCTTCAATTCAAATCTGGTTTAGCTAGAATACACCAAGTGAAAAAGAACTTCTCGCGATATATGTATAGGATGCGGCTTCGTAAGGTGATACGAGAAGTTCGCTGGCTCAGCGTGTGGTGCGCGGAGCGGTTTATGTTTCGCAACTTGTCGCACCGCGTAGAGCTAACGATTGAGTCAACTGAGTGGCGACGACTCCCTGAAAAATTGATAACTAGTGAAATTGGCAATGGATTCTCTTTCTTTACGCTTCAAAAGCTAGTCTGCTTGAACGTTTTTCTTTAAACAAGAAACAGGTATGTATCGAAGGGTGCCGCTTACTCTAGGTATGGTGGGAAAGAGACCTACTCGAATTTTTCGGCGACGTCCAAGATGCAAAATTTAAATGCACGAAAAATCAGCTATTCTTCGCAAAGCATTTGATCTCAACGTCAAAATTGATGACTGTTTTACAATGATTAAAACGGTAGCGAATTCGGATGGAAGAGGGCCGGAATAGGTCATCAGCTCCATCGGAGGCTTTCCCATATATCAGTGTTGGTAAATTACAAGATTTCCGCGCCAAATTATTGAAATTTAAAAATAATTTGTACTAACGTAAATCACCCCTGTTCGCACCAAACCTTACATTGGGTCACCGCCTGCATTTTGTAAAAATATATTATCTTTGACTTCGAATATAAACGCTGAACATACGCTAAAACATAAAAAAATATTGAGCTTTATTTTGACATGTCTGTCTACGATGCCCTATTGTTCCACAAATTCCACAAGTGGATTTGCGTTTTTTATGTGGCTGTGAAATTTTATCTTCTGAGTCTACGGAATTTTCCAAAAAGGGATAAACATTCCCCAGAAAGCTCGAATTGCGTTCGTTGAATTCTTCATTAGACATGTCACTAGCGTCGGTTATACGCTTTTTGGATATACTGCTCTTTTTGTTCTGCCTGGCATGAGTGACGAGAACATCGCCGAATTGTTAGGCCATTATCGCATATGAATGACCCTGCGAAAGCGCGTAGTTTAAAAGTTTGTCAAAAAAGGCTTTCAACGGACCGGCCACATCCCCAAGACAATATTTTAGTAATTCATAATGCGAGGAAGTAAGACGTATTAAATAGCTGTGTTTTGAAGGCATACTCGAATCATCAGCAAGACTAGAAGATCTACGTGGCGTCAGACGACGTTCTGGAGACACCTCGTCTCTTACCTCGATTCTGATCTTCGATAACACCCGCTGAGGATTTAATGGTATTAAATCGGCAGTTTCGAACCTGCTCCTAACATTTCGAGCAGTGAAAGCTTCTACCCGAGCAAGTTTGTATAGTGCAATGAAGTCATCTTTATTGATGCGCACACTGCCACCCGCGAGCACATCAAACCCAGTTCTTTCTCCGGCCAACTGGTAATATTTTGTCTTTAACGGTCCAAAACAGCAAAGATCAAGAAATCGAGAATTTCAGGATTAAGTGAAATGATTACCAGTCAATCAGACACTGAAAAGGAATCTGGCAAGACTGACGGTTTATGAACAGTTAGGCTCAACAGAGATGCGCTGAGATTGCAACCGATTGCAGCCATGGAGCTTATCAGAGATTGCAGGCCCGTACACCAGCGAAGGTGGGCAGTTTGCACCCCGGCGAATTTCAGCAATTTTTTGCATGTTTGGTCATTGTTTCATTTCAAATGTGTTTCTGCGGCTGGTTTGAGGGGGGCACGCTGCTTGATTTTTGATTTTCGGGTGTTGATGGCATCCTGATCTGCCTTAATTCTGGCACCAGCTTAGAGGAAACATAGGCATGGCCCGATGTGTGGAGCGCATTATTCACGACAGAAAAGGAAATTTCGATGAAGACTTTCTCAAGATCGATGCTCAGAAATGAGCTGTGTGAGAGGCGGCATGTACAGAGCATTTATTTTATTTTCGTTGCAGATTTTGTCAAACTCTGGTGTCAAACGACTACCATGTCCGTCAAGTATCAAAAGCTTATGAGTGCCTTTCGTTATAGACTCCGTCTGAGGGATAAAGCCTGTTCGAGCCACCGGATAGCAATTCATTGGATGTCCAACCATTCGCACTAACTCCCAAGCGCCAGTTTTCGTCAAGCTGATCAAACCAAACTCGCAAATTTGCTTACCTTTAAAGATGATAAATGGGTGCAAAAACAGACCCGCGGCATTGATACACTCAATTGCTGTCACCCACTCTCGATTACCGTTCTGAATTAATTGTCTTTTCCCTCGTATTTCAGACCCTGATACAACTTTCCTTGCCGCGGTTAAACCCATCGAAAAGCCTGTCTCGTCCACATTGTTCACATCGCTTGACTCGATCCCATGAGCAAGCATCGTGTTATGCACAAGATCAAACCAAACTTCTAGTACCTTTGGGTCTTGGCACTTTGCCCGTTGATAATCAAAAGGCCTCGAGAACTTTGTGCCGAGATTTGGATGTCTTTTCACAAATTTGTGAACCCAATTGGTACCGACTTTCAAACGTTCTTTTGTTCCACGCGACGCGAGCAAATAATCTGCCATTCTGCGAACAGCATTGACTGCCGGGGCGAGACCGCGAGAGTCCTTCGAGATTATCCATTTGACTAAACTTTCCTCTTCAGTCTTTGTTAATTTAGTTCGGTCTTCGGCTGCTTCGACGCGATTTCTTGAACCTTCCCTCCTCCGTTGAAGAGCGCTGCGGGGTACATTGAAAATGCGTGCTGCTTCCCGAACTGACTTTATATTACCCTCTTTTAAACATTTTAGGGCAAATGAGATATTAGATTCATCATCTCAGAAAACTGGAATTGAATCGACCGATTGTGGTGGCATTGGAGGTGTTCGAAAAAAAAGAAAGTTTTTTTTCAGACGCGTCTGTTGTTGCTGACCCAATGTAGGGTTTGGTGCGAACAGGGGTGATTTACGTCAGGGCTAAGGTAAGCGGCATCCTTCAATACAATGTGATGTTTTTTTTGAAAAAAAATTCAATACTTTTTTTTTTAAAGAAACAGATATGAATTGAAGGATGCCGCTTATAATTGAAGGATGCTGCTTATCTTAGTGTGGGCGAAAACTATATATTCTATAGAATACCTTAACACACTTGATTTTCCAGATGTGTACCGCACATCCTGTTATTTTTGTTGTCGCCCGGGTTTGAACCCGGGGTGTGAGGCGCATTTGGGTTTCTGTTTCTTTTAAAAAAAATTAAAAAGTGTGCGAGGTTCCCTCTTCGTTGTGGAACGAGACAAGGGAATCCCTTGTCTCCTCTTCTTTTCACCTTGGCATTGCAACCGCTTTCAGTTCATCTTGAGGAACTAGAGGGTATTCCCATTATCTACAATGGCGTGGTGGTGGAGAAGATGAAATACCATGCCTTGCCGATGATGTCAACATTTATCTTGGCGGAGACAAAGATTATGAGATAGTTGCAAAAGCTCTCGCAAAGTTTGAGCGTTTAAGCAATAGCAAGGTCAGTGAGGCTAAGACCAAACTTATGGGCGTGCATTCTTCTTATTTACAATACCATCAGATGATACTCCCGTATCCTCAGATGTTGTTGTATTCGGAAGACTTGAAGTATTTGGGCTTGAAATTGAATGGAGTTAACTGGAAACAGTTTATAGGACTGTTGCCTTTTGTCACAATGAAGCAAGGTTACATGAATGTTGATTTGGTTAATCGAGCTATAGGCACCAATATGTTTGTGGCCTCTCGAACGGCCTATAAAGACTTGGTGCAATGTATGAAGCCTCTGCAGTTGAAGAAGATGGACGAGGGTATAAAGAAGGTATTTAAGGGTATCGCTGTCCCCAAGATGTATGCTAGGCCAAAGAGCGGAGGTTCTGGCCTTTTGCAAATGCAAGTACAACTTCAAGGCCACAGAGCAGCCGTTCTCCGCTCGATTTTGAACGGAGACATGGATTGGTACACAAAGTATCTTCGGTTGAAATCAACTCACCATATGGCCAAGATCATGAGTAAGAATAAAGCCATTCCACTCCTGAGTGCGAGAGGATTGAACTGTGCTGACTTCCTTTTGTAAGGCAAAGGTAAATTCTTCACACATCTCAAGTGGACGTTTACGAGAACAGAAATGTGTTACCTTGAAGCGTGGAAATCGATTGTTCCACGCACACTTAAAGTCACCATTCAACCCTTTCTGGAACCCGTATCGGAATCATCTTACGTGATTCCAGGTACGAGTCAAGAAGTTGTCAGATTTCGCGGCAAGCAGTCATGGATTGCCTCACAATATCACACATACAATCACATTTGCTCACACGAAACTTGAATTCAAGAAAGAAAAAAAGTATATAGAAGGAGCTCCCAAAAAGTTCAAGCAGCCAAAGACACAAAATGTGCCCCGCTTTACAGCTAATTCTGCAATCTCAGAATATTAGGTCAAGCATGTGTTTTCATGAGCAGGTTGATTTGCACGTTCCATAAAAGAAGCACGATTTGCAACTGATGCCGTTTTGCACCCACCCCAAAGTCAACTAGTAATTAAAGAACAATTGATTAGAGCTATCGATACTTTTTGGCGGCCAGGAACAAACCTCCTTTCACTCGAAAAAAGCCCATCTTCAACTCTGCGTGTTTTGGAATTATATCTCATGAAGTCCTCGAGTTTGGGTCGGGCTAAGTCTACCTCGAGCTGGAAAAACAGTTCAACACTGAACGGCGAGTGAACCACACTAACAAGCGCATCCTCCCGGTCTTCCACGCTCGTCAAATAAACACTTTAGATCTTGAGTGGTTGTTGATCTCAGCAATTGGACTGCCCTGGGAGTCATAATATCGTTAAAGGGCAAAAGGCGTATGGCGCGGTGAACCAATGGAACGTTTTGGCCACGAATTTAATGAAAACGTTTCTTTACGTCCGAGTAAATGAGCACATTAACGAAGATTCTGGCAAGCTCGACTTCTTTTGCAAAATCTCGTCACATGTAGCAACACTAGTCACGATCTCGCTGGCTCTGGAGAGCCTCAGCTCGATGAGTTTTGCCCCCTTGCCAAACGCTTGCACATCGAATCGATGTCCAGCAAAGTCTTTCAAGCGGTCCATGATCTAATTGACCATATTCGCAAATTTTGGCTCATGTTTATTCAGACACGTCCTTTGCCAAGATTTGTCCCATGATATCCAGGTCAGAATCCTCGGTGGTCTTTTGGGAACTTTCTTGAATTCAGACGGGAATCTTTGGGTTATGGTTGCCGTTACTTATAGTCTAGTTAGTATTCCGAACGCTTAGATGACACCAAGGGGCACCAAAGGAGCAAAAAATAGTTATGCCAAACATCATTTTTGATGTGCCGAAAAAAGAAATGATTTGACTTCTGTATATTTGGTGGCAATGGAGGTCATTTATATGACTGACATGTGTTGCTTGCACGCCGAATTTCATAACAACGGTGCTCTCTCTGGACCCTGTATTATGTTACCGACAGTCAGTTTCTGCTTAGATTGTGAAGCAGTGTCTGTCGCCGTTTTTCATGTACTTGAGCTACATTAGCAGATTGAAATGCCTTTGCGTAGCTTGAGCGTTCTGCCAAACAACTCGCCTCATTGACATGAGATGCTACATCTAGAAAATGCTTTTGCTAACGATCAAACTTACAAGAAAACACCGATCATTGTCGCAACAAGAAATTTTGCGATTCAGTTCTAGCTCTAGCTTTAAATCTCGTAGCATGTGGTGCCGGAGGCACCCAGGGCCTGTTTCTTAATTAGGTGTATTTATGAAAAAACCGGGGTGGTTTTGAAAATCGGCCCACCGGCTCGTCCGAACAACGATGGGAAAAATTCTGGAGGCAACTACACAAATACGAATGGATACATAACAAAGATTTGAAAGCTTTCCATCATTTTAAAAAGTCTAATGTTCCGACACAAAGACCCCAGTTACAGGCTTCAAGTGTCACTTATGCCTTGAAAGGGTAGATCTGACAGGTATGTTCAAGCATCTTTACAGTGAATGCAGCTGCACGAAATCTTGGTGGAATCAGCTAGGCATGACATTGCCCATGAAATTGAATTCGATGTTGGCACCATTGAATCATGAGTACGAAAATATGCGCAACCTCAATTGGTGCGTGGAGACTGTTCGCCGAGTTTATTGTTCGAGAAGAAAGGATGCGGAATCGGGCATTGTGCTTCAACCACTTCTGAGACGCAAGTTGAAGAAGTTCTTGGAGCATACTCGGGTCAGAACGGACTGACACGACTTGCAGAAGCGGAGAGCGTAAGGAGGAGAGCGTAAGGCTTGGGAAAGTCGGGCTCTTTCACTACCCAGTGCCTTTCCAAGATGTATTATAGGTTTTTCTATAGAAGTATAGATTTTGTAGCTTCAGGTGGAGCCCCCTATAATACAATTGATTCTTTGAAAAATAAAAATAATAAAAAAAAAAGTATTTGTAATATAGAGGCAGAATTACAAATTTTTTCAATCACAAATAAACACAAATAATTTATAGTCTCTAATAAAAGTCTAAAGGTTTGAGGGAAACTGAACGGCAAGACGAAATGACCGATAAACTCCATTTCCGGGGTGGGCGCGATAGGAAAAGAAAACAAATTTGAGCTCAAGATTACAGCTCCGAGCAACCTACGTAGGTATGGGCGAAGCGAAGTCTGTTGATACCGTCAAAATACCAGACCTGGATGATAGGAGAAAAAACCCCGCCCTGAGAGGCAGAAGGAGCAACGCTCACTCACAACGAGCGAGACGACCTGTGCTGAGAACAATGATTTGCACATTCCAAGAGAATCGAGCGCGGTGAAAGATCTTGGAACCAGTCGTACGCGAAACTTGGGAGACATGAGCGAAGCAGAGTCTTTGGATACTACCCGCATTTTACCAGGTTTTGGCGAGGCCGTTTTCAGCGATGCAGAGACTTTAAACTCGACAATAGTCTACTGTGGAGAGAGCTGAAATATAGAGATTCCAGGCTCAAGAAAGTTCCATAATTGGATAACGATCTGGGAAGCTCCTCCGATTCAATGGAGGATGAAGAGATCTACCGAAGGTATGTTTTCAATCGCATTTTTTTTTTTTTATTCAAGGAAACAGACATGTATTGAAGGGTGCCGCTTACCTTAGCCGTGGGCGAATAATAGGCGTAGTCGTACTAAACAAGGAAAGAATTTGGAATATTTGGAATAATTTGGAGTTTTTGGAATTATTTGGAATTATTTGTATTATTTGTATTATTTCTAATACAAAAAATATTACAATTACAAAAAAGAGTGAAATAATTTGTATTACTCTAAAGTTAACAACACTGCCTTAGATTACACACCTTGTTTGGGTGAGGCTTGTACAGTAAGCGACCTCTAAGACCGTTCGATGTGACGTCTCTTCAAGACTAATATACTCTACACTCATTTTCAAAAAGGACTAATTATAATGTGAAAAGATAGAGGTCTTAGAGGCCCATGACCTAATTAACTCAATGGCAAATTCTGCCTCTCGCTCTCCTTCCGTGCTGCTTTCGCAACCCGCCTTTTTCGTGAGCACTCACTGGATCCTGAGCATTGCAAGCGTCTGGCACTAAAGTGAGGTACTCTGTGATCCCAAACTTTTCAGTATCTAGATTAGCAATCATGTTTTGACGAGACACATATCACAGGAATAGCTTTCCATTTGAATCGTCATGCAAGTATCACTTATCTTCATCAATTACGTCAGCGGAGCCCTCTCGAACATAGAACATGGCCTCATTCCGGAGCTTTTGGAAATACATCCAGGCTCTTCATCATACGCCTTGGACTGGCTTTGCAACTTTTGAATCTTTTAAAAACAACTTGGCTTGAGTATGAGTGATCAGCTGTAGTCACGTGCCTCTTTCCGATAGCTTCTACTGTCGTCCTTCTTGCCAGCCGGCCTTGGTCCTGCAGAATGTACCAGAGTTTGGCATTCCAATATCCCACAAATTCGTAATACAAAGCCATAAAAAACAGATTGAAAATTGCACATTTCGATACCAGCATCTTCCGTTGATCCAAAAATTACTCGCCCATACTAAGAGTAAGTTTTTGACCTCCGCCAACAAAATATTGCAAAAACTGAAATATTAAGCTGCGATCCTCACAATCCACAACATGGCATCCGCAGCATTTGTGCTGAGCCAGTGAAGGTGCAACGTGAAACGCGCGCTTTAGACATCAGAGCTATCTTTAGTTAAGCAAGCGTAGCGCAGGACTCCTTAAACCTCCCTTTTTCTTCCATCACTTCTGTTGTTCCACACGAACACCAGAATTTCTCTCAGACTTGATCCGATAGATCACACAGAGAGCATCAATTCAGTCGATCCACGCAATTTGTTTTGATTTTTGAGCCGAAAAGACCGCCATTTTGTTCCCTCTAGAAGATGATCATTTCGAAGCGCTCACACTTGGATAAACTCGAACAGGAGAGGCACCTCCAGCCCCTTTTGGAGGAGCTTTGTACCTGTGACCATACGCAGTTGGCGGGGAAGTTAGCCGCCCATATGGAGTGGAATCTGCCGCCGGGCAACCTTCTCCATTGGGTGAGATTATTGAACCATTTTGACGAGATTTTGGAGAAGCAGATCCGCAAGTATGATCTAGCCGCCGAGCACCCGCGGCCCCGTGAATTGGAACCAGAGGATGCCGAGCTCATTTCGGCGTGCTTGAACTTCACCAAATTGCTTCTTGACCACTGCACGAACCGCAGCCTTTACGCGAGCCCGG
>JAKTWD010000924.1:0-13215 GCA_030581935.1 Metschnikowia corniflorae
CACGAGCACGAAGTCTTGGATTACTTTGACAAAATCAGTGGGAGGAAGAATGACTTCAACGAGAGGATCTTGAATCTAAGCCATGAGTTGAAACGATTTGACTTAGGTTTAAGTGGTGATTCTGCATCCAGCGAACTTCCCACAACACCGTATCTCATCGACAAAGGTTTACGCCTCACCGAGCTTATTCATCTCTTGCAGCTTCATGGGCCTACATCACGAAGCCTGAAGCTTGTCCTGTCAACTTCATCGCCCAGTCTTGCTACAACTATCAGCCTGGATCAATCCACGAACAGAATCAGTCACACTGCAAAGTCGCCCCTGCGGTCGATACCTCACGATAGTAGCACGGGTTCAGGCATTGCAGATGGACTACGTCTTGATGATGAGCGCGATGTCTATCAGATTGGCTCGTTGGAGTTTGAGAAATCGGAATTCTTGGACCTAGCCGACGACAATGAGACCGAGGGATTTATCAAGTCGTTGTGTCGTAATAATGAGGAGATATTTTCTTTCATCGACTCAAACGTGACCCTCAAAGATTTGCAGAAGGAAAGCGCAAATCTAGGAAAGAAAATCACCGACTTGGCTCAAAGGTTACAGCAGCCCGAGGTGTGCGCAAACTTGAGTCACAATGCAGATCTCTGGGGAGCATTTGTCGATGATGTATTGAACAGGGCTTGTTTCAATTTTCAGAAAAACTGCATCGACTTCTATGAGCCAAACTTTCAAGATGACAAACCTCCTCATCACAAATTTCTCATAGATAATGCACTCGCAATGCTAAAGCTCCGCTTTTCCTCTGAAACAAAAGCCGCGCAAGCGGATGGTGCAGCATCCATCTCTCTAGCGAGTATAGTGAGACGCAATTCCAAAAATCCATTCAAGAGATGGTTGAAAAAGGATTAGCCAATTAGGCTGTATACAGGTTTGGCCGTTTCTCCAACGCCAATTTTGAAGGAATCAGGTTGAAAATTCATGTCGACAGTCAAATTTCAATTGAGAATTATGGAGATTATCAGGTGCACAGAAGTTCTCCGAAGAGAGACTCGCGACTGCAAATGATCCAGAAGTCGAGCGCGAGCTATACAATTGCTCGTCGGAAGAACGTGTTTATATTCTACTGGAAGATATTCTGAATGATGGTGGAATGAAAATATACCTTAGTTTTCGTGACAAATTACTGATAATGACAATTTTGCGCTCGAACGCCAGCAAGATCTTCGCATCTTGCTCCTGGGCTGTGCCATCGTAGCTCATAACGAACCTGCCTTCTATCAGCATGACCATATGAGATAGTGTCGGGCGACGTGTGTGAGACAATAATTAATTTTAGATTTGCAGAGATTTTGGCAAAAGTCATAGTGTCCAAGAGAGCTCAGGAAGCATTGAATCTCTTCTCTCCTTAAAAAAATCAGCAGCCGATTCACATGAAATTGAGCACCATCGATCTACATTGCGCAACTGTGAGCTCGGCCGCCAGTTGCGGGCCGCGCCCATTCAACAATACCCACGGAACCAGTACGCAGGCATCCCAAAACACCAAAAAAAACCGGGAAAACTGGGAACTTTTTTGATAAGCGAAGCCTCGGATTCCGTCTTTTGCTAGTGTTATCACCTGTTTCTTTCCACAAAAGATGGCCTCCGAAGAAGAAATTCTTTCTTCTTATCCGCAAATTGCAGCTCCTTCGGACCAGACGGGATACACATCTAATTTGACCGATGAACAGAGACACATCTTGGTTGAATTCAGGGCAGCCTTGCAGGAGCTTGGCTACACAATTCGTCTTGACGATGCCAACTTGCTTCGTTTCTTGAGAGCGAGAAAGTTCAATTTAGAGAAGGCAAAGACAATGTTTGTCGATTGTGAAACTTGGAGAAAGGACTTTGGCACAGACACTATCGTTGAAGACTTTCAGTACACCGAGAAACCGCTTGTGGCCAAGATGTACCCTCAATACTACCACAAGACCGACAAAGATGGCCGCCCTGTCTACTTCGAGGAATTGGGCAAGGTATACCTACCAGACATGTTAAAAATCACCACGCAAGACAGAATGTTGAAGAACTTAGTGTGGGAATACGAGCTGTTCACGAGGTTCAGATTGCCAGCATCCTCGAGAAAACAGGGACACTTGGTGGAAACCTCATGCACCATCATGGACTTGAAAGGAATCTCCATTTCTGCAGCCTACCAGGTCGTCGGCTATGTGAAAGAAGCATCGAAGATTGGCCAGGACTATTATCCTGAAAGGATGGGGAAATTCTATTGTATCAATGCACCATTTGGATTCTCCACAGCCTTCAAATTATTCAAGGCTTTCTTGGATCCTGTGACTGTCTCCAAGATCTTCATTTTGGGCTCTTCCTACAAAAAAGAGTTGCTCAAGCAAATCCCCCCAGAGAACTTGCCTACCAAATTTGGGGGTCAGTCTGACGTTACTGAAGATCAGTTGTATTTGAATGACTATGGTCCATGGAGGGACCCTGAGTTCATTGGCCCAGAGGGCGAGGCACCACGTGCGTTTGACCAATAAATTACGTATATGCGTGTATATTATTTAAATTGAATAGCATTAGTTTTATTCTACTTACACTGAAGGCAATTAAACCATGCGGCTATTCCCGTGTGTGCATTTGTTGGAACGTCTTGATCAAGTATTTTTCTATCCGTGAACGCACTGATCAAGAGAACCTGTCAAAAACATCCCACAAATCAACGTCTCCGAAAGGCAGTCATTTGGTCTGGGTCCATTTTGGACTAGGTGTTTTTTTCTGTGAAAATGATGTGAATTCAACGAAAAATGGATTTTTAATGAAGTTTTTTTATCGGCTGAAATTTGTGCTTCGACAAACATATTTTGTAGTTTGTTGTTGTCGCTGTACAACCTTGAGAAATTCAATATCAGTATTGTGACGTTTCTGTCAAGAAAAAAGTATTTCCTTTTGAAATCTCATACAATAATAAAAGAAAATTACGGACGGATCACATTGGAGTTATGCTATTTTTTTTTTTCAAAGAAAGATCACATAAAATGTGCTGTGGTTCGGCTTCGGTACGGCGTGGTCTCAGCAACTATATATTCTACAGAAAAAGCCTCCGATGGAGTCTGGAGCTTTGAATACGCATTTCTCAAGGGAAGTCCTCGCCCAAAACTCGTTTTTTCTGTGGAATACCCGTGTGTCATCAATTCGCCTGAGTGGCCCGCCTCAGGGCCCGAGTCACTTGTCTCGTCAGGAGGGGGAAAGGTGGGAACCCGACGTAGGTAAAGTTTTCGTACAACTGTTTTTTTAAAAAGGTTTCGGGATGCGAATTGGTCACGAATAGACTCCAATATTGTGGTGTTTCTTGGAAGCCAAGTAAAGAATGAGATGCTGCCCTCGAGAGGATCACCGAGATTTTTGTAAAGCAAATCAAGCGGAAATCTCGTGAAAGTGTTGAATGCACCTTTCGATCACAAGGGCGTGGAAGCACGCAGAAAACTGGTAAAGTCGGTCATTAGTAAGATGGAGACCGGCGACTTTCCTGCTTTTTTGTGAGGAGATCTCAATACCAACCCGACAGACGAGCCCTATGCGATTTTTGAGAAATCGGCGTAAAAAGACAGCCGGACGTATAAGACCAATGCGGACAAGACTGCACCAACATTCACTTGTTTCAGTGATATTGATGGGACCGGATTATTGACTACGTGTGGGCAGACTCACGTGCCGAAAGTAGGGGGTACCACGTTTTGCCCGACTTCCTTAATTTCTACATGAGTGACCACCGCCCGATTGCGGCCGATTATGTGATTTAGAGTCTTTACTTTTGGAGTATGGGGAAGTAAACTTGAGCTCCTTTTGGAGCTTTTTGGTGGCTCTAGATAGTGGTGCTGTGTTGATCAGTTTGTCTTGTAAGGCTGTTGAACTGATGATCAGTTTACCGCTGTTTATGGTCTTAGCTAGATGAAACATGAGCATACCGTGTTTTTGTAAATGTTATAAGGAGTGGAACACGCAAGAATTTTCCATCACTATCTGAGGATGAGAGGTCTTATGTTAATGATCTCCGACAAAGCCTCTTTATCTGAGGTATTGAAGCAGTAAGCATGAAAATAGCGATGGAAAAAGAAAGCGCTGGAAAAAGAGAGTGAGTCGCCCTCTGCTGCTCGGAAACCGCTTGATCCTCTTGCAAGATAAGGAGGTAGTGTAGACCAAAAAACCAGTTGATTTCGGTTATGGGCTGATTGGACAGTGCGTAGCAGTGACCTCAGAAAGTGTTTGAGGTCCATTTGATACACGGAGAACATCGTTCGATACTTTTAGCCGAGTCTCAGATTGTCCATTTTTTCGGAGCACGATTTGAAGGATCGTACTTAGTGTGCCGTTTCGGTTGAAGGGTTATTCCACAGTAACATTAAAACGAACTTGCAGACTTATCACCCGGTCGTAGCTCTTCTGGCATGATCTTCAGGTAAGAAACTGTCGAGAAAAGCTCGGCGTGGATTTATTGCTCTGCCCAATATACTTGCGGAGCGTATTGAAAAGAAAGACAAATCTGGAAGTCATTTGTTGGAGAATAGGATCATGCATACTTGACTTCATATCAGTTTGAACACATTTGAACATTCCCGGAGCCTGTCCAGGATGATGCATGTAAACCTCGTATAGTCAATAACCCGACAATCAACACTTGCTTGTTTGCAGTTAATTCATTTTTTGAGTACGCTCTAAGAAGGTACGTCATGGGCTGACATGGAACACACAAGAATGTCCGCAATCCGAGCACCTGTATCTCTTCGATGGTGTAAATTCTGAACATAAAGTACTCACGAACCAATTGAGGTTGCGTAGGCTGGTGCATGTGGAGTTTGTTTGAGCAAGCATCTCACTTAAATGCACCTTAGTGTTCATGCCAATATTCCACCACAGTTCTGAAATGTTACAAGAGTTGTATAATGACTTTAAATAGCTCGGTGATCAACCGTTTGTTCACAGAGGAGGCACAGTTGGTCCGCCCGCTATTGGAGTCATGCGCTGGGATATGCACCCCTGTGTTGAATTGATGAAGAGCCGTAGGATCACTCCTCTTGTTTCACTCTTCAATGTACATAGCTGTCCAGGACTCTTTCATCGAGTGATATCCCGCACCTCTGGGCAATTTTCTAAAAGCGTTTAGGTTGAGTCACCGGGAGCTTACCCTGTTTGTCCTTACTGCTGAATTTGAACGGAAAGCTTGCTGTAAGCTGGGTTTCACTTGCTGTGATGGCAAAAGTAGACAGTAGCAAACCCAGATGGAGGTAATGTGTTGCAGCACTTCCTTGTGCGATCTTGCTTTATCCCTAATATCTTTGACGGCGACCCTTTTTCTTTAAACTGATTCCTCCACGCTTCTAGGTATAACTGTTCATACGAGGAAAAGGTCCTCTGCAAGTGTTCGAACAAGAATCCCGACGAATCAGAGAGGAATTCGGTCCAGCAAAGTGCATTTAGGGAGTCTCGCCTTTTTCGACTGACATTGAAAAAGCTTCACAGAAGTTAGACAAAAAAACACTAACCACATGGAAATTAACTCAGCAGATGAACGAGCGAATCCGCCTCTCTCCATTCCTTCAATAGGTGAAGTAGATTTATTCAGAGTTTCTCCAAATCAGACAAATCCCTCATTGCCTCAGGGACGCGTCACACCTGAACTTAGTCAAGCGACTCAGTTCAATGGATGAGGTAGATCTTATGGGGCGGTACCCAGATATTGCAATTATCTCGCTACAAGACGATGTATCGCTGCAAGATATCCCGCCGGATGTCGCCGAGCCGCCCTTCGGAAGTCGAATTTCAACGAAATCAAAGGAGTTTTGCCAAAGAAAGCCCGCCATCTTTTGGTATCGAAACCATCGTTGAAAACGCAAAGCCCACCAAAATAGAAGTCTAGTCCGAAAGCGCCTGTCGCAGCCGCATTACGGGACAAGATAATTACACCTTCATGAATTCAGACATGGAGGCAATAGATGAAGATATTTCATCAGTGTCCGTCCTTTCGAATAGCAGAAATCCCGACTTGAATGAAAAATCGAGCTTCAACACAAACCAAAATACTCTTCTTGACAGCGGCCCGCTGTCTCGAGGAAACTCATAATGCTTACAATCAACCTGGCGACTGATTAAAAGTGTATTTATCAAGATCAGGCATCCTGACCATACAACAAACAAGATCCGAGTCAGCAGAACCATTGCACTATTTTCGTCGCTCGGAATCCAGAATACGGGTGTGGGGATCTGTCCCACTCGTTGGTTCCAGTTTGGGTGCGTTATACCCGATATCTCCGTTGCTTTTGGGGTGCCCGTTGCTTGCAGAAGCACCAGAGTACGGAGAAACCATTTTCGCTGTATTAGCCTCTATTTTCCGAGAATAGTTCGGGTCATATGATGAACCAGTTTTAGCCCCCAAAGATACGTGTACTAATCTTCAATATCCGTTTACATATCAAGCAAAACTGCTGCTCGATGTCCTTGCATCTGGGTCTGGCAGATCCATTCTTTTCATCATTGCAGTCGACTTACACAGAACAAGAACTTTGTATACCACTGTGAACGCAACATATATGTTTGTCGCTCTCGCCCTTGGTACCACCCTTCTTGTGTGTTATAGAAGGAAGGTTGGAGGTAATCAACACCCTGTAAAGGAAGTCCCAAGTAGACAAATATTTTCCACGAATGAAAGACTGTTCGAATGGAAGTATATTCTTTTGCTATCTTGAGAATCGCAATCCGACCGAGAAGTTGTGATATGGAGGGATGCAACTTACTATTGCGGCATCGCTCAAATTGTCCAATAGCAGAAGTTGCTTTAGTATAATCCTCAATCGCGTTCAAATATAAGTTGAGATCAGCAAGAGCACGGTTTTCATTCGCTCTTAAGTAGTCCCCTCGTGTCTGATCGAGATACCGGGGAGCTGGTTGAGCTGACACAAAAAAGGTTCAACGCGAGGTTGGAAATGAGTGGGGATAGGGGGTTCATTGACGCATACCGCGATTCACTGGAAAACTAGGTCTCCAATAGTCAGTCTCATGGCCAGGGACATCTTGGAGACTCCGGCCATGTCTGCCCCGCTGAGTCGTTATTCTCAACTTTTCTAGGGAGCTTCCAGGCTTTGCGTTGATACCAAAATATCTCAAAAAGACTCCGAAGACATGAAGGGCCAGCGTCCAATTCTGTTGACCAACACATCATTGAAGGTCATTTCGAAGACAGTCTGCACCCGCCTACCCAAATTGAACTATCAGGCAATTCTATGGCGGACTTCACGAAGGCTTTGGGGAGCATTGGGCTGGCATTGACCGTTTTTTGATGCTGATATTGACGGACCACGAGGACCAATCTAACATGAACAATTGCCACGGAGTTCCCTTTCCCATCAGATGTGGAATCAGGCAAAAGAACCCTTTTACCCACGTTTATTCTACCTAGCGCTGAATCCATTTCTTATCCACCTAAAGAAACTCCAAGGATACCGGTGGTGTATGAAAATGGGCTCCTTCAAACAATGAATAATCATGCCTTGCGGACGAGCAATCGTAAATGAAAATCCGAGCTTCCTGATCCTCCATGATCAGCACCATCAAACTCGTCATCGCATTACCAAATCCAAATTTTCCTTAGATCACTCTCAGGTATTTGTGAAAATCAGATCAGAGGATCCTTTTTGTTGCTATGACTACAGTGTCCAGACAACCCCCATTACTTCCCTATATATGGGTAGGCAACAGGGTAGCTTTCTAAGCCACAAACATGCGCAAAGATGTGATTTTTTAAAAACAAGAATAGTAATTGTCCTAAAAGATCTCTCAAGAACTGAATCTGTCAAAGCCAAGAATGACGAAAAGGAGAAGTACGCTTCAACCTTGAGTTTAGTTATGCGCATAGGAACACTATTCCGGCGATAGCATCGCTTCCAACGTACTAACACTGCCGATACTCATACCACATCACCAACCCTCTCATCTTCATCGATCCTGAATCCTTGGCGAAGATGACAAATGCTCGATACACAATACCCAAAATACAGCGTCAACACTAGGTCACGTGCACGCGCTTCTGGCGATTGTGTGGCCGATGAATATTAATATATTAACGTAATTCACCCCCCTTCGCACCAAACCCTCACTTGGTTCACCGCCTGCATTTTGTAAAAATATAATATCTTTGACATCGAATATAAACGCTAAACATACGCTAAAACATAAAAAAAAATTATTGAGCTTTATTTTGTCATGTCTGTCTACGATGCCCTATTGTTCCACAAATTCCTCAAGTGGATTTCCGTTGTTTATGTGGCTGTGAAATTTTATCTGCTGAGTCCACGGGAGTTTCCAAAGGGGTTAACATTCTCCAGAGAGCTGGAATTGCGTTCGTAGAATTCTTCATTGAACAAGTCACTAGCGTCAGTCACACTTTCTCCATCTATTGCTTTTTTCGTCCTGCCCGGCATGAGTGACGAGAAAATCACTGAATTGTTTGGCCATTACCACATATGAATGACCCTGCGAAAGTGCGTAGTTTAAAAGTTTGTCAGAAGAGACTTTCAACGGACCGGCCACTTCCCCAAGACAATTTTTTAGTAATTCATAATGTGAAGAAGCAAGACTAATTAAATAACTGTGTTTTGAAGGCGTACCCGAATCATCAGCAAGACTAAAAGATCTACGTGGCGTCAGATGACTTTCTGGAGACACCTCGTCTCTTACCTCGATTCGGATCTTGGATAACACCCGCTGAGGATTTAATGGTATTAAACCGGCAGTTTAGAAGCTGCTCCTAACATTTCGAGCAGCGAAACTATCTACCCGAGCATGTTTGTATAGTGCATTGAAGTCATCTTTATTGATTCGCACACTGCCACCCGCGGGCACATCAAACCCAGTTCTTCTCCGGCCAACTGGTAATATTTTGTCTATGACTGCCCAAAACAGCAAAGATCAAGAAGTTGCAACAAATGAGATGTGTGAAGCGGCATGTATAGAGCAATTTTCTCATTTTCGTTGCAGATTTTGTCAAACTCTGGTGTCAAATGACTACCATGTCCGTCAAGTATCAAAAGTCTATTGTGCCTTTCGTCA
Organism: Metschnikowia corniflorae; assembly: GCA_030581935.1. Lineage (NCBI taxonomy): Eukaryota > Fungi > Ascomycota > Pichiomycetes > Serinales > Metschnikowiaceae > Metschnikowia > Metschnikowia corniflorae. The sequence continues at coordinate 9,100 of JAKTWD010000924.1, forward strand.
TAGACTCTGTCTGAGGGATAAAAACCTGTTCAAGCCACCGGATAGCAATGTCATTGGATGCCCGACCATTCGCACTAACTCCCAAGCACCAGTCTTCTTCAAGCTCAGCATATCAAGACTCGCAAATTTGCTTACCTCTAAAAGTGATAAATGGGTGCAAAAACAGACCCGTAGCATTGATACTCTCAATTTCCGTTCTGAATTGATCGTCTTTTCCCCCGTATTTCAGACCCTGATACAACTTTCTTTGTCACATTCAAACCCATCGAAAAGCCTGTCTCGTCCACATTGTACACATCGCTTGACTCGATCCCATATGAAGCATCGTGTTATGAACATGATCAAACCCACCTTTTAGTACCTTTGGGTCATGGCACTTTGCCCGCCGATAATCAAAAGTCTCGAGTACTTTGTGTCGAGATTTGGATGTCATTCCACAAATCTGGAAACGCAATTGGTACCAACTTTTAAATTCACTTCTGTTCAATGCGACGCGAGCAAATATTCTTCCATTCTGCGAACAGCATTGACTTCCGGGGCGAGACCGCGAGAGTCCTTGGAGAAAATTCATTTGACTAAACTTTCATCTTCAGATTTTTGTTAATTTGTTTGGTCTGCGGCTGCTTCGACGTGATTTCCTGAACCTTTCCTCCTCCGTTGAAGAGTGCTGCGGGACAAATTGAAAGCGCGTGCTGCTTCCCGCACTGACTTGATATTACCCTCTTCTAAACTTTTTAGGGTAAATGAGATCCTAGTTTTATGATCTTACAAAACTGGAGTTGATTCGACCAATTGTGGTGGCATTGGAGGTGTTCGAAAAAAAAGAAAGTTTCTTTTCAGACGCGTCTGTTGTTGCTGACCCAAATGCCAGTTTGGTGCGGAAGGTAGTGAAGTACGTCGCGTATTTCAAATAGATAACAACACTATGTTAAGGTCAGTACAGGGCCTTGGAAAAATAGCAGATCAAAACAGAAGCTCATCTACCGCATTCAACAAAGTCACTTGTGTTTCCTCTGCGGACTACATGGATTTCAGATTTGGCTACTGTTAGATTTCCAGTCGTAAATCTCACCTTTATACCACAAGTTGGGTCTAGGCTCATGTCCATAATCCCTAACTTCCTTTCGCAAAAAATCTAGCGTTTCATACTTCCCTTACTTGAGAGTTCTTCCCAAGGAAGACCGTAAATTACTTTCAAACATCATATGAAGAATGCGCGCCTTCAATGGTATCATATATTATCGCGAAATATATTTATTTTGGCCATAAATAACAACACTGCCTTAGCAGCAGGTTTATACCGCGGGCCTCAATATATTGGGAGACGCGTTTCGAGCGCGTCAGTTTCGATATTTGACCTCAGCCCAAAGAGCAGATCCGCATTTGAAGCAAAATAGTGTTGGAAATGAATGAACCAGATTTTTCCATTGGCGAATCAATTCTTTTCCTGGACTCGAAAATCCAGCCGCATGTCGATATTGAGCCGAATCCATCGTCACGAGGCGAAGAGCAAAGCAACAATTTGATGTTCTCCCAATCAATACTTTATTCACCGCATCCCACCGTACCTCTTGAGACAGAGACATTTCTGATTGGAACTGTAAACCCAGCTCCTCTCTACGCCCAGGAAAAGAACAAGGAGGTCCGACTTTCGGATGGCACGACGATGAAGCTCAAGCCGCGCCATCGAAATAAGGTCACACTAAATTATGACGAGGATTCGGATGTGATGATCAAAATGGACAAGCTTTATGAGCGAGTGAAACAAAGGGAGCTGCTTCGCGAGTCGCAAAGCAACATCCGAAAACAGAAAAGCCAAGACGAGCCCACAGACTCCGCCAGCTTGCCTCAGCTTTGGCTGGAGAAATACAAGCCCAGATCGTACCTTCAGTTGTGTCCAGCAGGAAATGAACGACAATACCGCCTCGTGATGCAGTGGCTTCAGTCTTGGGACCATGCAGTATTTAAAAGAGGAAAGAATGACCACGAATCCGCTGATTCATTGGGCAGGCCGTCGCGCAAATTACTATTGATACACGGTCCCCCCGGAACGGGGAAAACTGCAGCTGTTCATTTGCTAGCGCAGCGTGCAGGGTATGCTGTAGAGGAGCTCAATGCAGCAAACAGCATGAATGCTTTGCAAGGAGTTGATACAACTGAAGGTGCTGGGAGATTTGCAAACGCCACTGCAGCTTTGAAACTCAAGGTGAAAAACGCTCTCACAACAAATACCATCACTTCCAAGGGTAAACCTACGTGTCTTGTAATTGACGAGATCGAATCTTCAATGAACACAGGTGATATCGTGAAGGTATTGTGTGATATGGTGCGTACCGATCAGAGCAATATGCGGGCGAGGGAGGGCCAGAGCGCCACCAAAGATCCCCGAAGCAAGTCCGGTAAAAAGCAGTTTTTCATCAACAGGCCTATCATCTGCATTGCCAATGATATATACAACACGTCGTCAAGATCTGGAAGCCAAAATCCCATGGAAACTTTGAGACCAATGTGCGAGATAGTGGCTTTTCGGAAGGCGGGGGCTTCATCCTCCCTGAAAGCCAGAGTGAATGTATCTGCGCAACAAACTGTGAAAGAATTTCTCATGAGAATTAGTGAAACCGAAAAACTTGGGCTCGACCGAAAAGAAATCGCTGAAGTTTTTGAGGTCTGTGATGGTGATATTCGAGCCTGTATAAATCACTTGCAGTTTTCCAGTCGTAAGCTCGACCGGGATATTCACTCCTTTGGCGGCGAAAGCATAATGGCCAATAAAGACACTCTGATCTCGTGGTTTGCATTGGTCGATCGGATCTTTCGAAGAAACCAGCACATCTCAAAGGAGGAAGACTTTGAAGAGATGCTCGACTTGGTGACCACAGGAGGCGGCAAGTCAGCAGTATCAGGTTCGCTCGATAAGGTTTTAAGAGGATGTTTCAATCAGTATCTTGATATTGTACACCTACAAGATGACTGGGCGGTGCGACCAGCGGAGATCTCCGACTGGCTATTTTACTACGATCTCTTGACGACTCAAAAGCTCAGCGGTCACTTCTATCCGACTTTGGCAGTGTTGAAGTTTTGGTCTCTATTCAGCGATATAAACTCGCTCAAACTCCGAGACATAGACAGTTTGATCCCCGATGCCAAGTCTCTTGATTTCAATTCGAGAGAGCTATCTAAGCAAAACAAGTCCGTCATCAGGAAACTCATTGATCAAGTGCCCGTTGACGCAAAGGCGGCGCTCTGCGGTATGTCCACTGATAACGCATTTTACGCCTGTGAATTCATTCCTCTTCTTGACAAAATGCTTTCCCCCGAAGTCGGTTCTTCGAAATCTAAGAGTACGCTCAAAGATCATGAATGTAAACAGATCGAAAAACTAGCGAGATTGATCAAATCCCTTGATATCAATCTCAGAAGTGAAAGGGAAATGGGAAGCAATCAAACCCAATTAGTCTTCGCTCCTGATTGGGAGGGCATGACAATATGGAGTTCCGGAGAACAGAGTCTTGATCAAAAAAAGAGGTCCCTCAATGCAAAAAGACAATGGCTCTTCCCTTTGCTTCAAACTGAGTTGGACCTGATACTGCATTCACTTTCACTGAAGAGGAACAGGGAGAAGGTATATGATGAGAAATCCGATGCTAAGCAGAAGAAGGCCAAGTTCACTTCCTCGGTTGACTTTTTCAAGGGGCGGTATGACGACATGTCCACAAAGATGTCCACACCAAAGAAGCCCGTGAACAGAGAAGCGACGAGAATCTGGGTAAAGCACCATGAGGGATTCTCGAATGCAGTGAGGAAAAACATAGGATGGCATGAACTTTGGAATCAGTAGACCATGGCATGTGAGATCAGCGCTATTTCTCGTCTCGGTCACTAGTCATTTTGTTCATTTCTGGATCTATTTTTTCCTGAAGCTACGCTCACATCAGCGGTATGCGCCAAATATATCACGCATTAAAGAACATGCTCAGGCTACTCACTTGTTTTTTGGCAATCGCGCATGACCAGGCTTTTTATGAAAGAGTTGTGATTGGGCCATGGAGTGTCATTCTGCACACTTGGTTGGTTGTCACTACCATGAGATATCGTCTACGAGCTTGTGAGTCTCAG
>JAKTWD010000925.1:0-13194 GCA_030581935.1 Metschnikowia corniflorae
TGACGAGGAGATTGTCGAGTACAACAAGTACTTGAATCTGTTGATTCCATTTGCGGTAATTGGTGCCAACACGTTTGAGGAGTCCAAGGAGGACGACGACATGGTCAAGTTGCGGGTGTTGAATCCGGCACACGCGCTTCCCATCAACATCGAGTTGCCCGAGTTCAACGACTTCACCATCTTGAAAAACGTGCTTCTAATCACGCATTTGAACGAGTTTAAGGAAATCACTCACGACGTCATCTACGAGCACTACCGTACCGAGGCGCTTTCGGGCAAGCAGTTCCAGTACAGCTCTGAAGACGCGGGCGGATCCCTTAATGGCGATTTGGCCGCGCACGACCACGCTCAGCCGGATTACTTGGCAAAAGAAGAGCAGATCAAGTTGGAGGAGGAGCGCTTGAAGAAGTTCGAGGAGCGCGTGCACCAGGATTTGGTCAATAAGCGCAAGGAGCTTTTGGAGAGAGAAAATGAGTTGAAGGAGATCGAGAAGCGTTTGTTGGCCGAAGGGTTGAAGCTCAATGAAGAGGGTGACGTGGTGAAGGTGGACGAGTAGGTAGAGGTAGTTATTGGTTCAAAATGAAGAGGCTTTAGGATAAACAAGGTTTGTAAGTGCTCGGGCCATGTGAAGTGTGTGAATACATCTCTGTTGGAGCACCCCATATCGCAAGAGATAGTACGTGGATCTTGTGGGGTCTGCCACAGCTGGCCATCAAATTCTTTTTCACTTTTCAATCCCTGTAGGACTCTACAATTCAATCTCGTAAATGGAATCTCACCAAATTGATGACTGATGGAGGTGGGAATTTGTCTGCTTCAGGAGGTAGATCCAGGCCCAATTGTCTGGCTTACCAGCACATGATAACGAAAGGGAAATCTTCACCTTTAGTGGATTTGCGATATTTCATAAATAATTGTAACTTAAAACGCGGTTCTGCTACGAGTTATTCTTGCCAGAATCACGGTGGTTTGCATCTAATGAAGCACTTCCCCTCTCTCAACGTTTCTTTTCCCAACATGCACTGAGCAGTAGAATCGAGACAGTTTTAGTTCGATTGATCGGGATGGAACAATTTCTCTACCTTAACATGGGGATTCATTACCGGTACTATTCATTGGTTGGGTTGAATGCTTGCGAAGCACTCTCCGCGCTGAATACTTTGAGTCGATCCGCTAAAAATTAAAAAAGGCAGTGAAGAAAGTAACAAATTTGAGGATGTTCTAAATGCACATTCGAGACCTTCTGCGAACTCGTATGCTTTGTATTTTGAGTTCTTTTATAGTGATTACTCACGTGCTTGCAAGGATTTCTCTTTGCTCAATTATCGGTGTAATCCGGTGCTCAGTATGGGATGACAATATAGAGATGTCGGTCCATACCGTTAAGCTAGCATCTCATGAAAATATAATCTTCTTTTCTCGAACCTTTTTCGTCAAGCAAATTTCGAGCGTTATCAAGGGTCGTTCCCTGATAGCAGACATCGTTCCTGACTTTTCGGAAGCCCTGCTTTTTCAAAACATGTCATCCATCGGGCTCTGGAAAAGATCTTAGACAACGTATCATGTGTGAAAAATGTGAGCACTAAAAGCCTCGAATGTCGCGGCCAGGTACAAAAATCACCCCTTTGATTTGATTTCAATGTGTACAACGTTTCTCAAAAGCCCCCGTGTATCTCCAACATAATCCCGCATTTTCCAAAAATATTTCCTTCTGGCCCTCTATACTGCTTGATATCTATCCACAATAGCGTCGAACCTCTCGCTCTTCTCTTTAAGGTCAGCCAATAACTGGTGCTCGGGATCGGCAGCCGCCAACTCGCGCAACAATGAAACGACATCTGCCCCATCGTTGGTCAAATACTCATAAGTGACGCGATTAGCTATGAGGTCGGCGGCGCCGGCTCCCAGGTAGTCCAAAGCAGTGATTTGGTCCAACAACTCTTTTGCTTCTGGGTAGTGCTTCAACTGCAAGGTCATGACGAAAAGCACACTCAAAATGTGAAACTTTCCCTGGGCGTCCTCTTCGAAGTCCGCCAGCAACAACTCGTCATAAAAGTAGTATGCATTGCTGATGTTGTCTGACTGGCCCTTCACCGAGTTGATCCAAGACTCCAAAACGTGATAAACAATGTCGTCACGCGCACCGAACGGGAGCGTCTTGAACTTTTGGTAGATGCTCGCGGCTTCGGAGAAGTTCTCTTTGTAAAGATACAATTGCACCAAGAGAAGGAACGGCTCCAAGCCGGGCACGTGATCCGTGGCACGTGACGTAAACCTGGCCAACACGGCGATCGCCAGCTCGACGTCCCGGCGGAACTTTACCAAGTAAAGCGCAGTCAAGACCGCCTGTGCCTCGAATTTGGGCTCGGAAATATCGTCAAAATATGTCAGTTCGTCGGTGCCAAAAGTCTTCAAATCGTTCCATGCTTGCAACACATGGAACACCTCCTCGTGGTCCTCCGATATCGCAATTTTTCCGTCGTCGATTAACTGAGAGGCATCGTCACCCATAGCCACCATCGAGCGGACCTTGAACTCCAAAACCTTCAATTGAGCCGCCGCCAGAAACAGTTCAAGATCGTAAGCTACCACCTTGCTATGTTGGCCGGTGTAGAACTGGTTACGGATAGTATAGAGCTCGTTGGAGTCGGAGAAATCGTTCATTGTGGGTATTGTTTTTTTTGCTGTGGTCTCGAACTGTTTGCTAGACTGGTGAATTATAATATATTTGAAGAACTGGAGTTGTGAGTAGCGAACAGCGAACACGCGGGTGTGTTGGTTTGGTTAGGTGTACGGATGTAATGGTGTGCCCTAGACTGTTTCTTATGGTGTTTCTTTTACCTGAGCTAAGTTGTATCATAATGATGCCTGATTTGATGGTCTTGACTGAGATGCCCGATGAAATGACTTTTTCCATATTCTCGAACGTGTGAGGGCGAGAGATGTTTGCTGAGACTTCTAAGTGCACCGTGCGGTTTTAGTTTGGCGCGGTTCTAGCCTCGACGTCAGGAGAGCATTTGCAGCTTTCATAAATACGTAAACCTCATGTATCACCACGATGGTGTGATGTGGGGTTATGAAGATTTCGAGGCGATTCAAATGATTTAAAATAATGAGTACAAGTCCAATTGACCTTTTTTTCTTAAAGAATCAATTGTATTATAGGGGGCTCCCACCTGAAGCTACAAAATCTATACTGCTATAGAAAAACCTATAATACATCTTGGAAATGGCACTGAGTAGTGAAAGAGCCCGACTTTCCCAAGCCCTACTCTCTTCTACTTACCCTCTCCGCTTCTGCAAGTCGTGTCAGTCCGTTCTGACCCGAGTATGCTCCAAGAACTTCTTCAACTTGCGTCTCAGAAGTGGTTGAAGCACAATGCCCGATTCCACATCGTTTCTTCTCGAACAATAAACTCGGCGAACAGTCTCCACGTACCAATTCAGGTTGCGCATATTTTCGTACTCATGATTCAATGGTGCCAACATCGAATTCAATTTCATGGGCAATGTCATGCCTCACTGATTCCAGCAGGATTTCGTGCAGCTGCATTCGCTGTAAAGATGCTTGAGCATACCTGTCAGATCTACCCTTTCAAGGCATAAATGGCATTTGAAGCCTGTAACTGGGGTCTTCGTGTCATGTATCGGAACATGAGTTCCAAAACTAAAATGATGGAGAGCTCTCAAATCTTTGTGCTGTATCCATTCGTATTTGTGGAGTTGCCTCAAGAATTTTTCCCATCGTCGTTTGGGACGAGCCGGTGGGCAAATTTCCAAAAACCTTCCCGGTTGTATCGGTGGAAGTTTCTCTTGTTGCTTGCGACTGACAGATCTGAAACTATGCCGATCACAATCCTTGACTTCTTGCTGTGAGAGCTGATAACCTTCTCGGCTCGTATCTGGAACCACGTGAGATGATTCCAATACGGGCTCCAGCGAAAGCGTTGAGCTGGTGTATTCAGTGCAAAAGACCTTTTATGGATGTTCCGATTATTGAATCCCTTTCGAACTGTACAGTAAAACCCCGATAAGTGAATAAACAAACTGAGTAGTGAGACTAAAAACATAACGTGAGATGTCTCTTCAGCTTGGGTGATCTAAAATCAGGTTGAAGAGACAGTTACAAAGATCTTATTTTGTGTATCTCGACTGCGATGTTGAAAAAAATGGATTTGTTCATCAAGAAAGTCTTTGAAAATGTGGGTAAAGACCAACATTACGCCAGGCCAATCCAGGGGGATCACGGAGTTGTTGAACTTCTAACCCAGATGCAAAGACATCGAGCAGCAATTTTGCTTGATGTGTTTAAAGAGCTTGAAGATTGGTACACGAATCTTTGAAGACTAAAATTGGTTCACCACATGACCCGAATCATATTCGGAAAAAAAAAGGTCAGTACAGAATACATTGGGAAACTTCGCTGGACTGAAATCCTCTTTGATTCGCCAGGTTTCTTCTTCGAACTCTTGCAGTGGACCTTCTCCTCGAATGAACAGCTATACCTAGAAGCGTGGAGGAAAAAGATATTGAGTAAAAGCAAGATCGCACATGGAAGTGTTGCAACACATTAATTCCAAGATTCATCTGGGTTTGCTCCCGTCCACTTTCGCCATCACAGTAAGTGAATCCCGATTCATAGCAAACGTTTCGTTCAAATCCAGCATTAAGGACAAACAGACTAAGCTCCCGGTAATTCAACCTAACGCTTCTTGGAAATTTGCCCAGAGGTGCGGGATATCACTCGGTGGAAAAAGTTCTGGACAGCTATGTACAGAGAAGAACGGATCACGAGGAGTGATTTCACGGCTCTTCACCAATTCAACACAGGGCTGTACGTCCCAATGCGTGACCCCAAGGAGCGCACGGACCAACAGTGTCTTCTCTGTGGACAAACGGTTAATCATCAAGCTATTCAAAGTCCTTTATCCAACTCTTGTGATATCTCAAAATCGTGGTGGAATCAAATCGGCATGTCCACAAAGATGCACTTGAGTGAGATGCTTGCTCCGAAAAATACCACATTAACCAACCTACGCAACCTCAATTGGTTTGTGAAGGTTGTACGAAAAGTTTACCTACGTAGGATTCGGGAGCATAAAGGCGGTGTCCACCTTTCCCCCCTCCTGGCGAGACAAGTGTCTCGGGCCTTGAGGCGGGTCACTCAGGCGGGCCGATGACACATATGCAGCCTACTGTAATTAACAAGTTTTGGGCGAGAATTTCCCATGATAATTCTTACCCCAACTCGAGACTCCATCGAAGGTTTTTTTCTATAGAATACATAATTATGCTGAGATGAGGCTCGTACAGCAGCCGAACCACAGCAGCCGAACCACAGCAACCCTCAATGTGATGTTTCTTTAAAAAAAAAAAGAAGACTCTACAATACAATTGATTCTTTTTTTTTAAAAAAAAACTGTGAATGAAAGTAAACGCAACAAAGTTGCAATAACAAATTTTCTCTCCCATTTTCTCATCCTATATCAAGTTTTCGATAGTTTAGTTACCGTGCAAAGAGAACTTTCCTGACCAGCTCGATATTTATCCTCGAACCACGGACCCACAGCTGTTTCCAAGATCATGGATAGACAGAATTCTCCTCAGGTATAAACATACATAATTCTCACAAATTGTGCTGTGAATACTGAAGTAGGCTCATTAAGTAATTGTTTTCATTCAGTAACAGAACTCTAGTCTTTCTCAGAAGGCAATACGAAATGATGGAACCAAGATTAAATGCAGAGTTGCGATAAGCCAAAGTTTCGAGCCCTGAAAACGTCTTGATCTAGGTGATTCCCGGCGGAGGCGCCTCGAACTCGAAGGACGGGATCTTTAAGATCGCAGCCTTGGTGTAATCGCCAAAACGGTCCTCTTTCTCCAGAAACTTGGCCAAGCGCAAATACACCAAAACTTCACCTTGGCTCTTCCCGAGATCCACCAATTCCCGCAATTCGTCATTTTCCTTCAAGAGAGCCGCAACATCAACAGAGCCTTTGGACTCACCTCTGAACCTCTCAATGTCATTCACCAAGAGCGATACTTTAGCCTCTTCGGTAGGCAATGTCTCAACAATGCTCTCCGTACTGTCTTTACGCGGCACCTGCCAATGCAAATGCCCGGAACTGAACCCTAAGATTTCTGGACTGGCGATCTGGCCCAGAGGCTCGCCTCTTAGCAACGAAAGGTTTGTCTCAGCGATCGAAGCGTACCCCCACCGAGCCACGCCAGACAAAAACAATCCCAACAAGATTCCTTGAAATGCCAATGCTGTGCGCCCGCGTGTGGAGCATCCGGGAATAAACACAAGGGCAAAGATATAGTGGTGGATGCGAAGCGTGAGTCCGGGAAGCGTGCCCAAGATAAACAACGACAAGAATATCAAGCCGTACACCAGCAAGAGACGCCAGAAGCGGCCCAGAAGCCACACATAGTACGCCTGAGCAAACACACACACGATGAGCACCAGCGCCACCGTGAACACGGTTAAAAGCGCTCCCGGCTGCACCTGCAAATCGTGCCACGTGAGCCTGTCCACGGGCAACCGATCAAACGAAATATTGTTCAACACACCTAGCCAAAACAAGGGATACCATAGAACAAGACGAGTTAGAGGCGAGTCGACGTGTGTGGACATATCTGGTTCAATGAAGGTGTCATCTTCGAGCGTGCCTTCCAGCGACGGCCTCGAATTATCTTGCAAATCTTCAATATCTTTGGAGAACGTCCGCTTGACGCTTACGGCCCAAAGAACATATAGCACGAAACACGTGGGCAAGAACCGTTCGAGGCCCACAGAAACAAGCTCATAAAGAGTTTCTGGTTTTGCCGGATCGAGTAAAACGGGCGGGTCCGTGGCACTAACTATGGTCCAAAACCCTGCGACGGCCAGCGTCCAATAAAAAACAACACCTGGGGCCAAAAAAACCAACGGGGCCCCCAAAATAATGTTGGTTATGAGCACCAAAAGTCTGGGGTCATGGCAGTGGCGGGCGCCGGTGAAGGGGGTGAAAACATACGAAAATGGGAAGAACGAGGGGAATCCGATCGAATCGGAAACGCCATAGAACCCTCTTTTGCTATCAAAGCCTGTCTGTGGCCCACTCTTATACGAGATCTTGGCGCACCCACCAAAAAACGGCGAAATGAGTCCCGAGTGTACACCAGCGCCGCAGGGAAACGAGTCGGCCCTATAGGGATAAGAGAGTGATGCTGCCGGGTTCGATGATTTTGAAGTTTTTTGAAAACTTTCTCCCTTCTCTTTGCTTTTCAGCCCACCGCCTATGAAGTAGCCTCTGTATTTGATGACATCGGCCCCGACGGCCCGCAGAGAGTAGAGCCAACTGCCCCTATCACAAAGCGCAGGGCATCTGATAGTGATATCTTTGTGTTTTTCAGAATTTGCAGAGCGGCAGTTTTCGGCATCTAGCCCACATGCATCGTTCTTGCCTTTCCAGAACTCATCTGCCTGCCCACACGTTAAGGATACAATGGTAGCACCGTTTTCATCAACAGGCACATTCTTGAGGTAGGGAAGAAGCGTTCTGCTCCATAGTAGAAGCCAGAAAAAGATGTATAGGATTAACAATGCAGATTGCTTGGAACTCGACATTTTGGCACGTAGTTTGTGGGGAAGTTCCTCGAACCGAAGCAAAGCTCTGATTGGCCGGGGCAGCCGATCTTGCGGTTCACGCGGGCCGTTCCACACCACACGTAAAACATGATATATTCTGCTTTTCAATGTGAACTCCGGTACTTCAAACGGGACCCATGCAGGTGGTGGGAAATCTCCATTGTTCTGCAAAAAGCGATCCAGCTCATTGTTCCCATCGCGGTCATTTTCGTATATTGACGCCATCTTCGGAGGCAGCCGTGTCGTGCGTCGGCTTACGTGCACAGAAATATCATGCAACTCGATCTCTTCCTTGGCCATGGCTTATAAAAAATAAATCGGGAAATGGAATCTGGTGCGGGTGGGAATCGTACCAAAAAAGCAACTCGAGCGCAGAATGTGTACCTTGAAATATTCTGCTGGCACCGTGTATCGGTGTGTAAAAATCAGGACAGTCCTATAAATAGCAATTGGCTGTACCTCGGCTGTCCATCAGAATCTTACGAAGCTAGGCTGATTCAACGCGTTTGCTAGCAAATGAAGACGTTTCGTTAATATGCGGGCACGCCGATGATCCCATTATGTGCAGGCACACAATAAGCAGCGCGTCCGCGGTGTGCCCGATAACAATAGGTCTTTGTTGAACCGCTTTGACGAGGGGCTCTTATCTGATGGCCTGGAATTACAAAAGTTTGATCACCCGATTTTCAAACAAACAAGGTTTTTGTAGTTTTCAAACTTTGGTGAAATATTTGATGGCCGAAGTGGTTTACTCTGTAGTCCTATGCGTCTTGTTTAGCCCCCTTAGTTGTGGAGCTGTGATTTTTCAGTAATGTGTGAGTTGTTCTCTTATAAAAGATTTCACCCTATCGAAACCAATTACATAGTGGGAAACAAAGGCGCTCGTTTTGTCCGTTTTTTAATCTTTAGCCCCTTGGATGAATGCCCAGTAAATCTTTCAGTCCCGCTGACACAACTCAAACAACTGAAACTTGTATAGCTGACTTAACCAGTACTTCAAATCTTGATACTATTTCTGCTAACAAACTTGGTATGAAAAGTAACAAAGTGCAGGATGAAAAAGTGTTGAAATATCAAAGTATATCAAACATTATATATCAGTCCCGGACCACACGATGCACTTGGTTAGAGTTCGATCAGACGAAAACCCAATCCTTCACAAATAACCACCGGCACATTTGGGGCTCGTGTTGACGGAAGCACTGAGGATTTTCACTCAGCGCGCGGAATATAAGTGTGCTCGGACCCTGCCAGATACGCTAGGCTCTTAGTATTTGTAAATTATCTCTGGCTCAGGCATGTTAGTAAGTAGTATTTTGAATATTTTTCGCGATATTTTTGCTAGAAAAAATATTTTTCCTAAATATTTTTATTTTTATGCATATTTATTCTAGTAGTAGTAGTTTTGATGCAAGTATTTTTAATATTTTTTTCAAGAAGGTGCACCTGCACACTAATACCGGAGAGCGAAAAATCCCTATATCACAACCAGTGTTGATTCGTAAATGTCGTTAACGACGTTAACGACGCCTTACGAAGAGAGACCCATCACGATCGTAAACATCGTAAATATTTACGATATTCTATCATTTACGATGAAACCGTAAGTATTTACGATAAAGTTCTTATGTTTGGAAGGTGCTCATCTTTTTCCCGATTTTTTACATGTAAAAACAAAACTAGGCACTAAAGCCTTTCTGAATCTAATTTTTATGTCATGATAACCATGATTTGTACAAGAAGTTTGTTTATTCTAACTATTTGCAACATTTAAGTCTGATACGATCACCTGCTTCCCTTTGCTTAAACGAGCTTTTCATCCAGCACTTCGTTCTCTCCACCCAGCACTTCTTCCAGGTCATCCCCAGGTCATCCCCCAGCACTTCTTCCACCTCGTCCCCCAGTTCTTCACCAATGTCTTCGATCTTTCCCAAAATTTTCTCATAGCCCACAGAATGAGCCCGATACTTGAGAAACGCCAACATCTTTGTTCTACGCGCCAGCAACTTATTTCTTTTCTTTGTAACCACGCCCATTTGTGAGAATAATGCTTCAGAAGGCGCAGTCATTGCAGGAATTGGTAAAAACTCATTTACGAAATAACAGGAAAAATTTTTCCTTGAGCTCGATAAAAGTGATTGGGTTGTTTAACTCTCAACTCTCTTTTTGACTCTAAATAAGACGTAAGTTCGTCATACTCATCGTCAAAAAGTTCGTCTTCAAGAAAACAGCCGGAGGTATCACGCTCAGCGATAAGTTGAGTTTGAGACTCGCTCTCTGCTTTTGAAAGATTCTGACTCCCTTCCAAAGTGTTCTTATAGCGCAAATAAACGATCTGCAAATAATTTTTGATCTCCGAAACGACATCTCCTACAAAATTCTTTTGTTCGAAAAACTTGAGCTTGAATCTGGGATCAAGTACGGTTGCAGGAAAAATGTTCTTCATGTCCCCAAGATCATTTTCATAAATAGGAAAGTATCCATAAAGCTTTGTGTAAGAAGCATCGAGTCCTTGAGCAAGATACGGATTCGAGTGTTTGAGCAGTTCCGTGTTCAAATCTTTGAGGTTTTCGAGAAGATTATGAACGTGAGGAATAGTCAAGCTGATAGTAGATTCTTTGCTAGCTTGTAGATGAAGGGTTGGGGCTTCAAAGACTTCTAAAATGCGACACAACTCCTCTAAGTATTCCCATTCGAGCTCGCTAATTTCGAAACTTTCAAAACCCAAAAGCTTTTGGTCTTTCTTATCGAGGTGCCCAACTTGTGCCAAAACATAGTTGTTTTCCTTTTTGAAATGAAGAGCTCGCTAGATCATTTTGAATGTCGAAAGCCAGCGAGTTTCATTATCCAATATCAAAGTTTTCGGACCTTTTTGGTTCTTGCCTTGCAATTTTCGAATCTCGGCCTGGTGTTCAAACGTTGTCTGGAGAAATGATTTATTGGGAACACTTTCAACAAGCCTTTGAATAAGATTGGGTAGCGACTTCATTCGATTTGAAAAATCCTTCAAGAAGGGAGTTTGTTCATCAATTTACCGGATTTTCTCAACAAACGCTCTTGAATCCTGCTTCTTGAGAAACGTGTAATGCAAAATAACATTTGTGGCTAAATTCAATACGTGGCCGGCGCAGCGTATATTTCCATCGAATTTGACGTTCCTACTTCTGAACTGGTCGAGCAAAACGCTCATTACCGAGGCATTATCTCTAGTAATAGATACAATACGGTTTTCCAAGCCAAAACTTTTAATAACGTTCTGGACAAACGAGAACAATACTCCACCTGTTATAGATTTTGCTTTGAGCACCTCAAATCCAACCACATAATGCTTGAGTTTTAAGGAGTCATCGAAAAAGCGTAACGTGATGCCCAAGAACTTGTTTCGATCACTGGCTTTCCACTCATCAAGTGTAAGAGCGAACTGGCCCTCATTCATAGCAAGCTCTTTTCTTAAGGCTTCCACTTCTGCATAGTACATTTCTTCAAGCGTCTGTTTGATCAGCAAACGCGATATAATCTTTTCTAGTCAATTCTTTGAGCAATTCACACATGGTTTAGTGACAGGGTTGTCACAGAAGTTGAATGATAAGTTATTCGCCACAATCACGTGTATGAATTTGGCTTTAAAAGTTTTTGGATCACAATTTTTATGTCTCTTAACTTGATCTCCCCTAGGAAAGTATGACAGCCTTTTGTCATCCCTGGGGTAAAAGTCGGTTATATGTTAACCATGAAGTTTTAGACCATCAACAAGGTTAGTAGAAAGAATGGAATCATGGTAATTCAATTTGCCATTTTTAATGTCTTCATGAGCTTGCTCACTCTGTGAAATCAACGTTCGTTTGTGCTTGCTTCGGATATGATGTGCCAAAGTGGAAGTGTTTATATATCTGGAATGCGTGTAAGACATTGTGCACTTTTGGCATTTCGACTTTATACGTGTTTCACCTTTTTGATTTATACCGGTCTGTTCTACTATGAAGTAACCAAATTTAAACACGGCCGATGTACAAGCGAAAGGGCTGGGGGAAGGTATGGATTCAGGAGGCGTACTAAGTTCCAGAACAGGAGGTGTTTCAGAAGATTCTTGTGTCATTGAACTTTTTGACCATGCAGAAGAAAGTAGACAAGACAGGCGAGAACCAATTTCTTGAATAAATAGAGCGCTAGTGTCTAACAATTTCGTTTCCACGTGATCATTGGAACTTGGTTTTTGCAAAAGTTCATAATCTTAGTTCTTTGATTTGCATGGAACCACCCAATCAGAGCCAGCCTTATACACATTGTGCACACCTTGCAATATGCCAGAAAATCGTAAGTGTATCGTAAAATTTTACGATTCTTTTACTAACGATGGGCCTATCGTAATCGTAATTACGATAACGAAAAGTCGTTAACTTTAACGAAATTTACGATGAATTTACGATGCGAATCAATACTGATCAAAACCGATCAAAACCGCAAGAATGTCCAAACAAGGCTCGTATATTTGATCCCTTTTTACTCAAATTCCAAAATACAGATAGACTTTTTGTCCAGCTTATCACCAGCTTCGGAGTCTCCGTGATTTTCCTCCTCCTCTCCATCTCCGTCATACAGAAAGTATATATCACTCGCGTCCAGCTCTTCATCTGAGTTTCCCTCAACTGAGTCAAATGGTCTCTTTGATCCCAGTCTAAAAGTATAGTTTTGCGAAAAACTCTGATGAATCGTGGGTTGGCCTTCTTCTTCTATCTGATGATGAATTTCATTAAGGTCTGGATCCGGAATAACGCCCCTCGACTTTAGTATTGCCAACATTTTAATTGTCTCTGATAGTGATCTTCTTCTTGCGTCCGTTAGCATGCACTTCACCTCGGAGAAAAGTGACTCAGACGGCGAGGACATCGCTGGAGTACATAAAAAGTCTCTTGCCATCTCATAAATGACGGGAAACGTAGCTCTTCGAGATCTGTAGTAGTGTGCAACATTACAATCCTCAGCTTGTATCATTTCGTCTAAATACCTCCTTAATTCGTTTTCCTCTGCGATTGACCTGCTCTTCAAGAAAATATTTGGTTTTGGATAACGAACTGAGCCATCATTGGGTATTCGTTTTTTCTTTGTGTGTAGTGGAAGCTTCTGCCTCTTTTAGTACTCCGTCTTGTACTTGTGAAAAAGTTCAAATAGAGCTTCTTGAACAGCATTTAAAATGGTAGATTGAAAACCATGTGCCCTGAGAATGTCAAACTTTTAACGAGGATCAAGCGCTGTCGCGATGTAAAGATTATAAGGGGTTCGATATTACAAGACCGGATATTGTAATATTTGAGTAGTTTGGCACACGCGTTCAAAACCCCCACAGCTAGTGAGGGTTGAGTCTCCTTGAGCTGTGGAGTGTTATAACCCTCAAGTAAATTAATGATATGTTCCACACAGGGTATTGTGAACCCAGCTGTTTTATAGTTACTGCCTTGAAACCTTTGGATTGTAAATAGGGCGCAAGCCCCAGAACAGTTAGAAGGTCTCTCAGGCTTCGAACACCACGCTTCGCCATGTATAAAAGTGCTTGAATATTTTTT
>JAKTWD010000926.1:0-13176 GCA_030581935.1 Metschnikowia corniflorae
AGTCACTACGGACGGAGATGGGATATTGACTACATCTACCTCGATGTCCCCACCTGGCTGTTTCACATCTCACGGAACTACGGAGACCATCACAGATGCGAATAATTCGGAATGTACTTGGTCTGGTATTGTTGAAGTTACTACGGACGGAGATGGGATGTTGACTACATCTACCTCGACATCCTCACCTGGCTGTTTCTCATCTCACGGAACTACGGAGACCATCACCGACAAAAACAATTCGGAATGTACTTGGTCTGGTATTGTTGAAGTCACTACGGACGGAGATGGGATGTTGACTACATCTACCTCGATGTCCCCACCTGGCTGCTTCACGGCTCACGAGACGGTCTCGACAATCACAGACGAGAACAATTCGGAGTGTACTTGGTCTGGTAAGGTGGAATATACCACCGATGAAGATGGGAAGGTGGATTCAACTATCTCGATGTATCCACCTGGATGTTTCACGTCTTATGGAACGACGGAGACCATGACGGACAAAAACAATTCTGAGTGTACTTGGTCTGGTATTGTGGATGCTACCACGGATGATAACGGGGAGGTGAAGACCACTACCTCGGCATTCCCACCTGGCTGCTTCACGCCTCACGAGACGGTCTCATCAATCACGGACGAGAACAATTCGGAGTGTACTTGGTCTGGTAAGGTGGAATATACCACCGATGAAGATGGGAAGGTGAATTCAACTATCTCGATGTATCCACCTGGATGTTTCACATCCGGTACTGTGGAAACGACTCTTGATGAGGATGGCGTGGTGAGTACGTTCAGTTCCACCTTCTCGCCATCTGATACTGTCTCAACCAGCGTTGACATAAGTCTGCTCAATTCTAGCAATGTTGATGAGTTTTTGTCCGCGAATTCGGATACTGGCATCGTGTCTTCTGATATGAGCGGGCCGAGCCCCCCTGGCTCTGCAAAAGTGCTGACGATGGCCACCTTTTTGAACTTGTATTCTTCGGAAACCAATTCTGTTGCGACTATGGCTTCAGAATTAATCAATACAACGTTTGATGGTGGTGCCTTCCGCAGACGGGCCGGCTTCGTGATGGCTGTAGTGCAATTTTTCGTTGTTCTTATTTAGGACAAGCATTTGAGATGAAACACGTTTTCGTCCAATTTATTTTCGTCATATCTTTCTAGCTTTCGTTTAATTCAATTTTCGATATATATTATTTCACCTACCAGTCATTTACAGTGTGCCTCCTATGATCTTCCTATCTAACATGGAGACACCATTTTTCGCAGCAGAATAATCGCAAAGTAAGTTGAAGAAACGTTCATAAACTTTCATCCTCTGAGTCCCCTTTCAACCAAGTTTCAGCATTGTCAATGACATCGCCTATAGCATCTTCAACCGCCGACTCCACGTCATCTATAAAATCACCCACACCGCCAAGAAAATGGCCAAAAAAACCACTCCCAGTTTTGGTACTGACATTACTCGAATGAGAGAATGTGCCGGTTCCAGATGCAGAGGCCACTGGATGTGTCTGGGTCAGCAGTATGTGTTCGTCTAATACACCACCAGTCAGTCCTCCATGTCCTTGTATCCTAGTGAGATCATTGTTTGTATCAGTATTGATTGTAATTCGCCATAACTCATCATAGGTTGCATTTCTCACAATGTGTTCGACAGGATAGGGCAAATCTGGATACACCAAGTCGTCCGACCAGCCTTTCGATAAGACGTTTGTCGACGAGATGGCAAAGTCGCCTTCCACGAGCGTCCCATTGTTGGCACTAGGGCGAAGCTGTAATGTGTCACACACTATATTGTACACATTGACATTCGAGAAAGGCAACACTTTCTTCGATTGCGCGAGTTTCTTCTCGAAGTAGGGTCCCTGACCGAGAAAGATGGCCCTCATCAATAGATGCGTGTTGTTGTACCCGTGCACGCCTCGAGGATAGTACTTGTTATTGCTTTCCTTGAATTTAGCGCGTGAAGTTATCAGATATCCAACATTAGGCACGATCCAGAGCGGCGCCAAACGGTAGTTGAATGCATGGTCGCTTAAGTTGCCACCAAACTGATGCTCTGATGGAAAATCTTCCACTTTAAGCAAATCAAAGTTTTCTCTTACATCCACATTTGCCTTTTCAAAGTTCCGCTTCATTTCATCGTAAACTTGATCAACAGAAAACTCTTTCTTTGGACGCAACCCGTACAAGGGCCATCCGTCAATGTGCTCAAGTTTGGTCAAACTCACCAAATCATCCAAAAACAAAAGCCTTTCGTTTGAAGTAGGAGCCATGCCGTGGTCGCTCACCACTATGACATTCACTATATCCTGTAGGTTTCTTAGGGCCAAGTTGCGTTGGACCAGCGCCACAAAATCGTCGACGGAGCGCAAGGCACCCAATAGTTCGTCACCACTGATACCGAACTTGTGGCCAAACTGGTCGATTGTTGGCACGTACGCAAGCACCAATTCTGGTCGTTTTTGTAGGTTTTCTATATCGAGCCACGAGAAAATGCGGTCGACCTTTTTGGAAAGAGGCTCTGTTCCGTTGTATTTGTCGACGTGAAGAGGCCCAGCATCGCCTACGGTGGGCACTTCACTTCCTGGCCACATGTGAATCGCAGAGTTGACACCTTGTTTTTTAGCAGTGCTCCAGATGGGCTCTCCGCCCTGCCAGAAGTCGGGATCGAGCCCGAATTTCGGGTTGGTGTTGATGAACTGCTTCTTTAGTCTCGGGTCGTAAAAGGTGTTGCCTACAATGCCGTGTTCGGCAGGATAAAGCCCTGTGACTAGTGTCCAGTGATTGGGAAACGTCGAGGAAGGAAAAGACGGCGTCATATACGGGGCCCCGTACTGTTCCACGAGCATTTTGTGAAGCGCAGGCGTGTTTTCTCGCGATATGTAGTGCGGATGGAACCCGTCAAGCGAAATCATGAGTGTGGTGGGATGAAAATTGTGTGTCGAATTGGATAGCAAGATTTTCTGCACTGGCAGGTCGCCATATACCGCAAGACGGTCTTTTTGTAGAAAAAGGAACGCAAACACAAACACAAGACCGCACGCAAAACACAATATCGTCTTGTTGAGTTTTCTTTCCAAGCGCTTGATCAGGTACTTTCTCAAATCAGCTCTCGCGTCTACAACGTCGCTGTTTTCGTCGTCATCGTCGACATTGAAAAATTCTACATCCTGGTTGTCGTCCATGAATTCATATGAGGCTGATCGGCGGTCGGATCTAAGGAGACTAGTCAATTTTGTGAAGAATCCTCCTGGGCCGGAATCGCCATAGTGGCCATAATGAGATACGTTCTGGTAGTCAAAGAGCCCCTGCAGGTTGCGGCGGTTTTGCAGCTGTGCAAACAAAACATCGTCCTCGGGGTCGTCGAGATCCACAACCGGCACGTCCACCGCATGCGGTTTGTTAAAATTTATCAGCATCGGGTTTCAATTTGTGATAAGATTTACTAATAGATAGAGCAGTAGTTATCGCACTGCACGTGCCTGCGTAAGATGGCTGCGCGGATTTGGCCGCGAGGCTGGGATCAGTGTTGCGCGCCGGCGTAATTCTGCGTAAATCGTAATGATATACTCTTCTACGCTGCAAAATTACGATCGCGATTTACGATTACAACGACTCCAATTTTCGTAAATCGTAAATATTTCGTAATACGTTTTACTTTAATGTTTATTACGATTTTTTTACGACTTTCACGGTCTTAAAGGTCTTTTTTCAGTGAGACGCTCATTAACCAGTGCTGCACATCTTGTTCAGATATTCGGTTAAAGCCCTAAGCAGAAGCACCTAACATGCACGTGTTCACGGCCGTCAATTTTGTGATAGTCGAATGCTCCACGCTCGTTGATTGAAAGAAAAAAAAACGACAACAACTCGCCTCATTCACGCCGCCTTCTCCTAAGCCCACTTTTACCATTCTGCGTGCTCAAATGACGGATATCTCTTCGGATGAGTCTTGTCCACAGGCTGAGTTTAACTCCAATGAATCGAAACGGCTGAGTTCGCCTACTTTCAGATTTTGATGACAGGACTATCCTCTATATCGCCACCGCTCTTGACCTGGAGTACAAACTCAGATATTTTCAGACCAAAGCCACGTGTCTTGGTAAGTTGCATCAGGAAACTTTGGAGATTGGTTCGTACTTTACGAAAAGCACTATGGGACACAGAGATTGCAAATGAGGTAAGTGCCGAACACGGCTCATGAAGTGACAACCGGCCAGGCAGAGTAAACTTCCCTTATCTTAGTGACCATGAAGGGTCTGAGGACGAAGAAAACGAATCAGCGGCCTACCCTTTTGAAAAACTGGAAACTCTGATATCGTCGATTATTATCGCAGCAGGAAAA
The DNA here is from genome assembly GCA_030581935.1 of Metschnikowia corniflorae. Lineage (NCBI taxonomy): Eukaryota > Fungi > Ascomycota > Pichiomycetes > Serinales > Metschnikowiaceae > Metschnikowia > Metschnikowia corniflorae. The sequence goes on from JAKTWD010000926.1 coordinate 4,355, forward strand.
GACAATTTCCTATACTTTATCAGCTTGCAAAAGACATTTTGGCTATTCCAGCTATGTCAGCGCCGGCAGAAACCTCTTTTTTTTTAAATGCGGCGATATGATCACAAAGACGAGAAATAAATTTATACCAGCCACAACCAAAATGATGGCAGTGGTCAACGACAAGGGGAGGAAAAGAAGGCTAAATGACTTTGACCTGGGTCTGGAATCTGACGATGAGAACAATGAAGATGACGTGGAGTTATGCGACCAGGTCGAGAGAGAGATCAAGGACAATGATGATAATGAGATGGAAGTCGACGCTGGTGAACTTGTCGAGATCAATTGAGTACATGCATTCTTGAAGATCGGATAGATTCGCTATTTTCGAGCAGCTCTATTTAAGCACCAAACAGCTCATTTCTTCACACATCACTCAGCTTGACAAAAATGAAATACGTTCCGCTTAGATCTCTACGAGCACAGTGTCGAAGTGAGTATATACATAAACCATAATATCAACACTTTTTCAAAGTGTTAAGTGGAGAGATTGCCCACAAATGAGGGTAATTTAGCTAATCACTGTCTTACATTAATGAAGATTATGGTACCGTGATATTCATGTTATGGCAATTTTCGGTAGCGTGTTTCCATATTTTAGATTTGATTTTGTTGCGGTAAGATTATGGAGAATTTACGAAAAAATTAGACGACTTTACGCTAAAACAAGAAAAATTGCGACTTGCGATCACGATGGTGATTACGATGGCTCCGAAAAACGTAATTTGAAAAAGAGGTGGTGATTACGCTAGCCTCGGATTTCGTAAATCGTAATCTTAGCGTAATGTTGGCGTAGCGCGCAACACTGGCTGGGATAACGTGGGTACACCATTCCCGGGACGGTTTATAGGCGGGACAAATTCTACATATAAACCCGCACTTTCTAATATATGCACACTTGTATGTGATTGCGAATTCAGATTGTACAAGCTTTGAGCGATAATGCGCCTACAAATATATCATAAGCGAGCCAAGTACATTAGAGTTACATTTTGTTTATGTAACAAATCTCAAATTATTAAAGATCGAATATCATGCCACGTAATCTCCTTGCGTTTCAACAATTTCGGATTCAACACTATTGCGACGGCCTTGGAGTGCACCTACAGGGATTTTCATGTACTTTTGCGCACTGTCCCGCCTATAAACCGTCCCGGGAATGGTGTACCCACGTTACGGGCTGGGAAACCGGCTCACGCACGACAAATGGTGATTTGGGGCGTAGATTCAGAAATCAATTGAGGTTCGACAAAACGACCAGCAAAGTAGAACGAAGTAGAAATCACGTTTGCAAAGTAATCAAAGTCCGAAGCAGCCATTCATCCGGCGTAATATAACCTAATTTTGAAATCTCATATGTCCCAGCTCCAAAGAGGTGTAAAGTAGCTTTCTGTAGTAGGCTTTCTGTAGTAGGGCACAGTTTTAGCATACATCTCCCTTTTGTTGAAATGATCGGTCGATCTTCAAGTAAAGCGGGTTTGAATTATCTCGACTGACTGATAGAAATCAAAGCCTCAATGAGCATACTCATCAAATTCTAGGAGCTGACCCGCGAACACACCTGGCCCTTATACTCCTCCTCATACTTGACGCCCACCACCGCCTCGGTCACCTTTGAAAATCGGCGTGAACGACGCCGAGCAAATGCCGAAATCGGCATGGGGCTCATAGGCCTCACTTGAGATCGAGTCGGCCCTGGCGCGGATCGCGCCTGTTCTGCCTTGGCACGGGACGTCACGATCTTCAAAAGCTCACCGGCAAAATAGGATGCACTGGTGTAGGAATTGTTCTTGAAGGATTGCAGCATTGTCACCTGCAAAGCATTCACGCGGTGTTTCGAAGCTTGACTCTGCTGAACTACGCGGCGAGCTCGAGGTTCCGCGTCACCTCAGATGTGTCGAGCGAACGACGCTCCAACTCCATCGACAACCCTAGGATGTACTCCCGGCACAAGACCAACACGTCGTTGCACTTCTCCTCGTCGTCCTCGTCGTCCACACTCAACACCGCTATGAGGTAGATGATTTCCTTGAAAGCAGTGATAGTGTCGGGAAAGTTGTTCGCTTCGAAGAGCTTGAACGCATTTGCATGATTCTCTTCCCACGTCTCGAACCCAGGAATCAACGGTCTGAACAATGCTGGGTCGTCTTCATCGTTGTGTTGTCTGATGTAGTCTCTCATCGCTGGCAACTCGTTGGTAGTTGACAGTATTGTGAGATCCTTGCATGGATAATACTTTGTGTGTCGTCTTGGGCCAAACATAGATGCTTGTTTCAAGCCATACAACGACTTGCTGAGTTTGAGACACATCTCATCACCGATTTTGTGTGCTCCGTGCAAGGTCATACGCCTTGCGTATCACGTCCAGAAATTTCGTTTATTAAGGACAAATTACTCTGCAGCAAATGATACAGATCTTGCGACTTCTACTCGGGCCTTGTCATCGTGACTCGTTGGCATCATCATTGGGAACATCTGAGCCTAAGACTTGCTTTACTTTGTGCAAGAATAGTCTCACAATGAAAACCGTTTCATCAGGAATGTTTTAATCTGTTTCTACATAGATGGTATGCATGGTCTGTGATAAACTTTTCTCCTTTCTGTCCTCATATAGCGTATTCATAAACGGTAAGGGTTGCCGGTCATCAGTGTTATCTTTCAGTTTGGAGTGCAATCTCTGACGAGGTTCGCCCCCTCGCTTGAATAGCTTTTGTGCTCTCTTGGCACTACAAGTCAACCGAACTGGTTTGGTGGTTGCGATTACTAGTTTCCTCATTCAGAGATAATATCAGCTTACTCAGCTCAGAAGAAGATCACGCCAGACAAGTACGATTTGTTGCAAGTGTAGACTTCCAAAAACCGTTTCCCCAACGGCGCGAAGTCCACAACCGCAAGTTGCCTTTTCAGTAAGCTAGCTGCCTGTTCAATGGCACCGACTGCAACATACCCCGTGGCAGTTCTCGTGAAAACCAATTGTCTTTCCTTCTACTTGCCGCCTTTTCGAAAGCAACTGCTTTGATAAAACGTGTCTTTAAATAACTCCAACATTTCAACCTTTTACTATTTCGAGTGTGTTTGTCGGAAATTAACCAATTTTGCCGCAAAAATTTCGCCATCATCTACACTTGTTGCATCGATAGTTGGATACCATGAGTCTTGAGCCTGCTCAGAATTGACAAGATAGTCTTCAACTTAATCGGGCTGCTCCACATTGTCTTCCAGTGTTTGAAACACCCTCACAAACAAATTTCGCAACGTGTGGCCCTGAGTTTCAGTTCAGAAGGTGCTAAAATAAGATGCCAGCTTCGGAATCTAATTTGAGCCCAGCATTCTAGGGTTCGGCAAACTGAACTTTATCTGAAATCAAACTACGCCAAAAATACGAAACCCCGAGATATACTAAAACGTTCCAATTCCTTTTCTTCTACAGGTTGCACTAATTGTGAATGCATGTCAAGCACGCCAGGGCGGAACCCATAGCGGCCAAAAATGAAAAGACGTTTCACAAAGCAGCATGGAATTGTGATTTTCATCATGGTTGTAATTGGTGTCTGCGCCGACTGTAACATCTTGTGAAACAATGGGCGCTCAGCCTTCCATGGAAATTAAGTAAAGTGAAATTGTCCCCCGAGCCTCGAGCCAATAAATACCACAAAATCCGGGACTGCCAGACTGACGACAAAGACAAAGACAGCTACACCAATGAAGACCCTAGTTTTTTCTTGCCTCGCAACTCTCCTGATTATTTCTACTGTTGTCGCTCTCGTCAACAGAAGATCTGACAATGAGGTCTTTCGTTTTCATGGTTTGGACGAACTGTGGGATTCAAATGAGCTAGAGCCTTCCCAGAGATACCAATATGAGGTGTTTCGCCCTGTACGCGATACAGCGCTCGACTTGTCCCGCGTACAAAGAGACCTGGTGGACTTGTTTGCACTCGAATTGAGTTCTTATCTCAATGAAACGAGTTTTCACAACGAACGGTTTGGAGTTAATAGGGGAAGGTTACGTGAGCGATTGAATGACATTGAAACCATAGTCTCCACATTTGCTGAACGGAACGAGGAACTTGAAAGGCGGTTCAGGTGGGCCTCTCATTTCTATAATGTGTTGGAGGTTGCGGACAGAAACATGAGACTAGCTAACACGTTCGATGATCCCTTCCACCGGCTTCTCTACCACACGAGCGAACTCAGAGCTATAGTTATGAGCTTATTTGATGCCCGCGGGCGCCCCGATCGAACATTGGATGATTTTGCGAGAAGATGGACGTTTTATGCTTCACGTCGACAAGACTTGGAGGATGTCTACGGTAATTTCATGGACATGCCTTTCAATCCGCGTGTGATGATATGGGATCACCTAATTCGTACTGAGGAAACGCTCAGAGCTTTGCGGGGTCCTGTTGTGAACCCTCCTCCACCGCCAGACCCATGTGGATCTTCATGGCACTGTGAAATGTAGATCTGAGAGTCCTGGTGCTTGTGGGTGCAAATTTCAGATGAATATGGATCTAGCGAGTGTTCGTTTGAAGCTTTTCAGTGAGACTTTTTGCTTGATACCACGAATATGAGTTAATTCTTTCTATTCACTTCTGCAGTATTGAAGATTATCATTTTGTGGTGTCGTGGAGGTTGCCTAAGGCTGTTTCATGTTCTTTGGCGTCCCGACCGGCAGGTGCTTATGATTTGTGAAACCCGAAAATACAAATATCAAGATTTAGGTACATATACGAAAAGGAATATTTTTGTGACTAGCGAAGCTTGGGGAACACCGACAGGAATATGAGCCGCCTTTTAAATCTATATGCGTGTTCATCAGCTGAAGCAATGGCAGGATAATTACATTTTCTCAGAAGCCACCGGAATATCAAGATCGTGTTTCCTGCCTTCTTTTACGATTTTGTGCTTAAATCACTTGATCTCTTTGAGTTCTTGGTATTTAAGTACCCAAAGTCCTGCAAATTTATAGCCTTTGTCGTTCGAAATTCCATATAGAACAAAAGCAGCTAGTCTATGGGGACCTTGAGTATGTTTTACGTGAAGAAGAGCCTCTTTGAGTATAAGTTTTACCCTATTGTCAAGTTTCATCAATGTGCACATTTACGGCCACTTTGTCGCCAGGTAAGAAGTGCTTGAAATGGACATTGAGAAACTAATTATCAAGCAATGAAATATCGACCATTACTCAAAACATTGATATCCCAAGCACCTCTCAAATATGTCACTGAAGAAATCACACAAATGGTTTGTAACAGCACCCTTATATGCTTCAGCTTTTCACAGCACGTTGAAAGTGCACACTCCAGAACTGTGAAGAGTAGTCAATCAACTAGAGCGCCACATATTCCAGTTTTCGCTTGCGTTCCCGGTCAAAACCCAGATATGTAGCGCTGTTCCAAGAATCAACCCTCCTCGCCGTAAGTTTCCGATACGCTCACACAATCCACACTAAATCACCTGAATTTCCATCTCATTCGATAAAACCCCGCCCTTGTAACAAATTCTTCAAATAAGCACAGCCCCTTAGATCCGCACCATTTGTTCTCTCCTCTTGGACCCTGCTTGGAAAACCTTCACCCGCAAAGCCATAAGCTTGTCTTCCTTCAAATCATTTACAGCAACCACGGCCAGGCATCCTGTGATAGGACAATCAATCTTATCCCGACCGCGTAGTTGCTGGCGGATATGCTTATTCTCAAAGACATGTTTGCATTTTTGCGACAATACGGGCTCCACAAAGTAGTCCATGGAAAGCGGGTCTTTCAACGAGATTTTTCCTCCCGAGACAGCCAACTCCTCGTCTGTGGCCTCATCTGGAAGCGGATCCTCCGGATTTTGCATGACAAAAGTCACGTGCGTCAAGTACTGGAAAGTTGGGTCATCTTTCAACGCAGCTTTGAGCGAATTTTCGGACTGGAGACTCCTGTCGAGTCTTGCCGCGATCGCATCGCCAAAATTCTGCTTCTCAACTGTGCGAAATCTGTGATAGTTGTCCAACGAAAGGTTCCCCTCCGCGTGTTTAGAAGCGATAAGTTCTCTTTGTGCCATTTTGAGTGTGTTTTGCAGAGTTTCAAGCTTGAACTTAGACTTTAGTAGCTCCGCATATGCCTCAGTTTGGATCGTGAGGAATTTCTGAGTGTTCTCCTCATGAAGCAAATGCGTATTTTTGATAAGAAACGCAAGAAATCTGTCTACGACTTTATTCAAAGCACCGATTTTCTCGTCGATCTGCTTCAACCCTTTCATTTGGGTGAAATCGGCTTCGATGCGCAACCCCGAGTTCAACGGAAAATAAGACGGCATGTCGTCGGTAAAATTCGGAAGCGGACTTACCGCCACGGCCTGTGAGTGTGCTTGCATGGCCTGTGAATGGGCCTCCATCTCAAGTTCCGCCATTATAATATTTTTTGGGATTTTGGAAGAATCCCGTAGAGGCTGGGTGTTTTGAGGACGCGGATTCTACGGTGGTGGTGCGCGTGTTCACTGCGGAACGCGTCTCAACATGGCAATTCGACTCATTGAAATCAGAAGCTCTTTGGGTGTTTGTGTACTCACGAAAAAAGAATTATAAGTCACAAAACCTTAAGTAAAAATGAGGTCGTTTATCCATGCTTCTCCGAAGTCTGAATTCACCCTGCGTGATCCAAAGAAGCCGGCCGAAACTATAAGTCACGTGACTTGGATATCGCCATCACTTATTCCGAAATTTAGAAAACAATAACTGATCAACAAGCCTTCGAGACACCTGCATCTCGAGATCAGAGTTGCGCGCTAACATTTCGTGTAAAACGTAACGGTAACTACGGTTTTACTCGAAGGATTTACGATAACGATTATCGATTACGACAACCTCATCAGTGTTGCGCGTTACGCCAAAATTACGCCAAAATTACGATTAACGAAACTAGAGGCCGGCGTAATTACCTCCATTTTTCAAATTACGTTTCCGGGAGCCATCGTAATCACCATCGTAATGGTAAATCGTATATTTGGCGTAATTTTTCGTAATTTTTCGTAATTTTTTCGTAAGTTGTTCATAATCTTACCGCAACAAATTCAAATCTAAAATATGGAAACACGCTACCAAAAATTGCCATAACATGAATACACGGTACCATAATCTTCATTAGTATGAGACAGTGATTAGCTAAATTACCCTTATTTGTAGGCAATCTCTCCACTTAACGCTTTGAAAAAGTGTTGATATTATGGATTTATGTATATACTCACTTCGAGACTGTGTTCGTAGAGATCTAAGCGGAACGTATTTGATTTTTGTCAAGTTGAGTGATGTGTGAAGAAATGAGCTGTTTCGTGCCCAAATAGAGCTGCTCGAAAACAGCGAATCTATCCGATCATCAAGGATGCATGTACTTAACTGATTTCGACAACTTCACCACCTTCGACTTCCATCTCATCATCATCATTGTCCTTGATCTCTCTCGCGACTTGGTCGCATAACTCCACGTCATCTTCAGTGTTCTCATCATCAGATTCCACACCCAGGTCAAAGTCAATTAGCCTTCTTTTCCTCACCTTGTCGTTGACCGCTGCCATCATTTTGGTTGTGGCTGGAATATCCTTGATTCTCTTCTTTGTGATCATATTGCCGCGTTTTGAAAAAAAGGATTCTGCCGGCGCTGGCATAGCTGGAATAGCCAAAATGTCTTTTGCAAGCTGATAAAGTATAATGAATTGTCTTTTTCTGTTGCGATAATAATCGACGATATCGAAGTTCTCAGTTTTTTTAGGAAGGGAGGCCACGAATTCGTTTTCTTCGTCCCCAGACCCTTCATGGTCACTAGGACAAGGGAAGTTTATCCTGCCTGGCCGGTTGTCACTTTATGAGCCGTGTTCGACATTCACCTCATTTTACAGTCTCTGTGCTCCATAGTTGGTTCGTAAAGTAAATCTTTCAAATTTTTCCTGATGCAACTTACCAAGACACGCGGGAACGATTCCCTGGTCTCAAAATATTTGAGTTTGTACTTTGGATCAAGAGCGGTGGCGATATAGAGGACAGCCTTGTCACTAAAATCTGAAAGCAGGCGAACTCAGATTTTTCGATTCATTGGAATTGAATTTAGCCTGTGAACAAGGCTCATCTGAAGAGATACCCGTCACCGTAATTGAGCACGCAGAATGTGAAAGTGGGCTGAAGAGAAGGCGGCGTGAATGAGGCAAGTTATTCTCGTTTCTTCTTTTTTAAATCAACGAGCGTGGAGCATTCGACTATCACAAAATTGACGGCCGTGAACACGTGCATGTTAGGTGCTTCTGCTTAGGGCTTTAACCGAATATCTGAACAAGATGTGCAGCACTGGTTGATGAGCGACTCACAGGAGAAAGACCTTAAAATCCTGTGAAAATCGTAATAAAACCGTAATATAAACGTAATAGAATCGTAATAAAAACGTAAAAAAAACGTAAAAAAATTTAAGTAAAACGTATTACGAAAAATTACGATTTACGAAAATGGGAGTCGTCGTAATCGTAAATCGTAATCGTAATTCTGTAACGTAAAAACGTAATTTTTATTACGATTTACGAAAATTTACGCCAGCGCGCAACACTGTTCACGTTTTACGTTTCACGTTTTACGTTTTACAATTTACGTTTTACGTTTTACGTTTTACGTTTTACGTTTTACGTTTTACGTTTTACGTTTTACGTTTTACGTTTTACGTTTTACGTTTTACGTTTTACGTTTTACGTTTTACGTTTTACGTTTTACGTTTTACGTTTTACGTTTTACGTTTTACGTTTTACGTTTTACGTTTT